>JAGVSQ010003338.1:0-21874 GCA_022683975.1 Rhyacophila evoluta | reverse complement strand
ATTTAAAACTGGTAAACTTCCATATGTGAGATCACTGTTAGCGACCCGGGTAGTAGTAGTATGTTATATGTTATAGTAGGTTATATTTAGAATTTAGTACGTTTCGGCTTAAAATTCAAACAAAAGTATCGTGTGATAATCTTTTTTATCAAAAAATTAAGTCACACGTATTCGAACCTGCAATCTACATACAGAAAATCTAATTCTACAATATAAAATAATGAATTTCAGCCCTATTCTAATAACAATCATACACGATATTTTTCGGGTTTATCTTTTATGTTTTCAATAACGTAAATGTTGCCATAATATCTTCATAAATTTCCGCTAAAATTATTATTTCTTTGTTGAATTAAATAAATTTTTAAAGCAGTAAGTATTATATATCTTTTACTCTATGCTAAAACGGTTTATTCCATGTATTTATGTTATTTTAACCGCTATTATAAAGTTTTTTTTTTGAATAGAATACAAGAAAAAAGCTGCTTGATTTACTAATATTTTTAATGTTGACAAAAAAATACGATATTTGATATGACGATGTTATTGATTTGATTATAGAGTTCTTTTCATCTCTCGTATTTTTTCTTTATGGTATAAAAGGTAATGCTTTGTCGTGAGTGAAATAACAAATAATATTTTCAGTTGAATACGTGTTTGGCCACATACCGGCATTACATTATCATTACACATTTCGGTTTCGTATAAGAAACGATCTTTTACAAAACGTATAAAATATCAAACAAAAAAACATTGCGTGGGTTTTAAGGTTGGTATTACACTCAGGCTAGACAATTATTTTGGCGCCGAAAATTGCCCATCTTCGGTCGCCTCCGCTGATTCGTTTTTTCATTCAGTGTGTGATGTTCATTCTCGAAAAGTCTTGCAGTGAAACTTCCATTAGCCGAATGAATGATATTTTTTTACGTGTAGATTTCTCTAAATATAATTATGGTATTTGTATTCCAATACGTATGTGCGGATTTATTTTTTGTACCATATAGTACAAAGAAAGTCTGAAAAAAAGCTCAGTAACCTAGAATCGAACTGTATTAAATGTCACATCCCAAAATTTTTAGTAGAGCTATTTTAATTCGGTTGAAATATTCTATTTCGTCTGTATTAAAGTTTTAACAACATTAGAGTGATTGATTTTTTTAAAAATAAATATTATTATTTCGTATATTATTCACAGTATATGTGCATATCAAAGGACTGTTTGGTTCTAGAATCAAGTTTGCCTTAATACTGTTTAAAGCTCAATTTGTCGGACAATATTTGAAAAAGAACTTTATACCGTGAATTTGAAAAAAAATGAATTTTAAAAAATTTGGAGTTAATAAAGTTCGATTATAAGGTACTGATGTGTTAACGCGATGTTAGTGTTTCAAGTAATTTGAAATTACTTTTCGTCAAAAATGATAATGAGAAAAATAGTATGCATTTTCATTTATTTGCTAGACAAAATTGATAGGATCTTCCCGTATGATAAATTGATTTCTCCACCACTACCCGCCATGTTTCAACACCTAGAATGTGGACGTATACTATAGCTTAACGAACGTGAAGAGTGATAAAAACGTCCAAGGAGCAGCTTTATAAAATGTAAATTTGCTAGCATTAGTTTATTTTCACTGTTACTGCATTCATTTTGTTGAATATCTTTTTTTATGTTTTAAACATTTATTTAAATCGTTGGGTAGTAATTAAAACTTATGATTTTTATAAAAAGAGGTGATATAAAGATGATTTTGAGACTTTGATACTGACATGGGATATGGATTTCCATGCTTAATGCACAGCTATCAGTGGCGTAGCTACCGATGAGCAGTTGAAGTAGACTACTCTAAGCACGTTAATTAAGGGGAGCGCATGTAAACAAGTAAAGTCAGTGGGAAATAGGAGAAACTACAATTTCATGAAAGGAAGAAAAAAATTGAAAGTAGTGTGAAACCTGAAACCGTAACGATTTTATCGTTTAAGGCCACTAAATATGTAGCTACTCCACTGCCATTTGAAAATATGCGTTTAAGTATATTATATAGGTATGTTTGTATACTGACCTACGTCGCAGACCAGACTCCCGGGTTCGAGGCCAGCCAGCAGCCTCGCAACTCTGGGTCTGGGCGCGCCCCCCCGCTGATGGTGCTGATCGTACACCTCGTGCACATACGCGCGTTCGAGCGCGACCGAACGCGCCGTTCGCTCGCCCATCTCTTGCGCTCGCCACTCCTCGACGAGAGGACGCGGCGCAGGTGCCTCACATCATCACGATCGCGGTGACGGTGTCGCCCCCTGAAACAAATAAATTTAAATAAATTGTTTAATTATTTTCATTATGTATAGTATACGAGGTAACTTAAGTAACATGTAGATGGAATTTGTTATTTCATATGGGATTATGGTGAAGGTTTAATGTCTAGCTATTAAAAATACCGACACCAATACAGCGATGCTAGCAAGTGCTAAAGTGAAATTAATTTGAATAAAACAGAATTTAAAAAATTGATGAATCATACGATCACGCTATTTCTCAAACGCCGGAGGAACATTTTTGTAGTGTAGATTAGATATTTTATATTATATCTATTCTGAAAAAGGAGCATGAAAATCTCCATCATATACTAGATATGTTATTTTGGTATGATAATCAATTCTCAATAGCTCTACTCATTGCCTATACAGTTGAAATTTTAAAATTTAAAATATCCTAATACATTTTAATATTAGAGATAACAATTGATAGAAAAAAAATATACACAAACGCCATTTTTATCAAATTTTTTGATATCCGAATATCCGATTTACAACGTCCCATAAATATGGAACATTCACGAGTTGCCAGATTTGTAAACATTTGCAGCATCAAATGACGCCCACTCAACAGAGAACGTGTTGAATGATTTCTGATACAACCTTAAAGTTGATCGTCATACGACGTGGGAGAAAGTATGAGATGCGTAATGTAACATGTTATCATATAATATATACGAGTACGTCACCTAAGAATGAAATGAAACCAAGGAAAAATTCCACGACCTTTATTTAGTAAGAAATTTCAAAATTAATTGACATAAATAAAACAAATTAATTTTAACGTGTGATGAAATTTGTATTTCGGTGGAAGTACAATGTTGCAAAGTCCACTTTTAGCTGAAACTGAATTAATATTGCCTCCCTGTTGCATCATATTATATGCATGTTTCGTATTAATTTTACAACTCAAAGTTATTTAAAAATATACAAAAAAATGACACGAGAAAATTTGACAACTCAATCGGGCTCTGAGATCGACAATGAAAAATATATAATTCCAAAGAAAAAAACAAATCCAAAGACAAAATAGCTATCTTTGAAATTGTCAAAAGTGTGTCATTTGTAAGTAGCTCTACAAATAAGTCATTTAAAAGATGTTTATTTATCAAAATTTACAGCTTAAGCTTATTTAAGTTTTTACACTCTCCTGTAAATTTTTTTTTTTATATTAAGCAATTAATAAATTCAAACAAACGACACACATTTACTATTTTTTTAAATAAATGTTATGTCTTGTAAAGTAGTAATAAGTTTTGGATGTACAATATTATGATTAGGCTGTATTTTTTGTTATACAATTTATTCAACGATATGTACGTTTTTATTTTTTTGCGCAATATTTTTAGCTGATTATTGTTGTCAAAAGTTACAAGTCTAGTTAAAAGTTAGTGGTCACAATAATCGGATTTCAATAAACAGTAAAAATATACTCTAAAATATAAATAATGAATTCATTCTCGAAAACATGTGTAGTTTAGAAGCAGACGGATATAATTACATAAAATGAATTAAATGCTCAGAAGAGTAAAAAAATGTTTTTTTTTTAATTTCTATGACTTTCATACATCAATAAAAATATACATTATAGGTATCAGTCGATTGCGAATCGCAAACAAGTAAGAAAAGGAAAAATTATACTCCTTACACCTTCCTGAGTACTTATGCTTCTAACGCGATATGGTTGTTACATCCGAATGCAATACAAAATTATTTTAATCTTATATGATACGATTTTCATCTTTTTGTAACTGATAATTAAGATTAACTGCAAGTGGTCATTATTAAATATTTTTTTAAAAATTGTGACTTGCATTCATTTGCATCTCAACTAAAAATCTGTTATCTTGAAAATTCTGCAAATATACAAAATGATTTCTAAGTTATTGTGCAAATCACACAGTATACACTTTTGCAAAATAAACCTTGGTTATACTTGAATATTCAAAACCCGGAGAAAATCGCGTTTCTTTTTGCAATAAAAATCCCGTTAGTTGGAAAATTATTTGAACCTTTTATATTTGTTTACGTTTAGAATTTGAATTAATAAACCCGTGATTTATTGCGGTCTCAGCTTATTTATTTTTCTGATATTTATGTATTTTTTTTTGGTATTCTATCGATTTACTAAAATAATATTTGACTTCGTAATGCGTTTGGTTGGTAATAATTGGGTCGGTAAATTTTCTTTTAAATACATTATTAAGAGCATATAATATGCTTGATGAAAGCAACAAAAACTTTGAGTTTATTGTAAAAGTCTAATGTACTAATTAAATATTCAAAAAATCTACAAAATGCTACAATGATTGATAGAAATAAAGTCAGAGAAATCACGTTATGTGATTTGATTTTAATGCTGGTCTTCTCAAAGTGTGAATGAAGCTGACCAATCCAAAAATCAAATATATGAAATTAGAACAGCACTTATTTTTTTTCTTCAAATATACCGAGCGCATGGTTGTCATATTTTATGTATTTTTCATAAAACCCAATGATTTCAGTGACGTTACTTCGAATTAAAATTTTTGATCAATATCAAGAGAAATAATTGTATCGTATTAAATCTAAGTGTATATTTTAGATGTCGTTAGTGTGTGTGTGCAACGGTAGCATCTATAAATCATTTGAGTGATCTTATTACGAGGAGAAGAGAGGGAGTATTTAAAGCGGTTAGATACATTAATAAGTCGGTATAAGATATCTGCATATCTTATGTTTCTGCCGTTATTTTTGCATTTCTTACACTTATTTTATGTTATTTGACTTCTCATACATAGTGAAATGATTTTTATATCTATTTACAATAATTAATGTGGCAGATTTTACATAATTTGAATTTAAAACAAAAATTTATTATTAAAAATTTAGGAACCAGAGTCCTGGCTCATAGGAGAGTAAAGTAAAAGTTAAATAATGTCACGATTTACTACTTTTAATATTCATACATTGGTTAATAGTACTTTACATTAGTTCAATATTATAAGTCATTTGGCAGAAAAATATATGTTTGTACGGCAACGGATATCATTAGGCTCAACGCCACACACGACTGCCAACATAATAGCTATGAAAGCTCAAAGCTACTTAGGGAAAAGCTCGTGGCAACTCTCTGGGTGTTTTTTCTCTCTCCCTGTGTCGCCAGATGCGCTTCCGAGCTTATTATTAACGAAGTTTTCGCGCCGGACGGAAATCGACATTGTTCGAGAATGCCGCAGAGGATGGCTTTCGTGAAATTATTATATATGGGGAAATGTTGCGTGCTTGTGCGTCTGTTGGCTTATTCAAAGTGATATGTAATATGAATATACAAGAAAAAAAATGTAAACACTTGAAAGTGACAAAACCTCAATATATTTAAATGCGTAGTTAAATGAGGAATGTTTTTCCGGTTATAAGCTGAGAGATTAGCGCGTGTTCTTTGGAGACAGCGATTACTAGTTTGATTTACACAACTGCTAGATTTTGAATATATTTTATATTCGTAAAATATTCATCATTTCCAAAGTGAATTTTTACAATTTCTACGTGTTATTATATTGTCTAGTTTCCTGTAATTTGACCTATAAAAGAGATCATAGTGAATATATTTTTACAAATTTATAATTATGAATTTGTATACAACATTTATACTAATATTTACAATCTTTATGATTGTAATCAAGCGTTATACTTATTATAATAACTTTCCCTATAAAAATTTCCGTTTTCCATTACGTTGACTAATTTTATAAATTTCAAGCTTGCCCGATTTCAAAAAAAGCATTATCAATTACTAATTATTCTATCACTAACTTTTACAATTACACCCAAATAATTGCCGACTACTAAACAATTGAATTTTTACTCCCAGTAGCTAAGAGGCTTGCGTGCGCGTTTGTCACCCAAGAAATGATGCAGGTTTGATTACCATATCTGTTTAGATTTAAAAATCTAAAAATGCAGGACTGGATGCTCATTGGGTTGAGCAATTATCTGAATTATTATGAAATATAATCTGTCAAATGTCTTCACATTACGGAAATTTATATACTCCAGTTAAAAAATATATATTTTAATCAGTATAGTCAAAAAGTTATTTTAAATAAATTTAGTATCAAATCATGAAAATAGTCCCGAATAAATCAAACATAATTCAGTATATTAAGGTCACAGATTTTAATCTCGCAATCGCTCAGGGGCTTAAAAATATTTTAAGATGGATGCCCGATGCATTGAGCAATTGGCTGACAAGTAATCTTGAAAATCACACCGCTGTAATAAATTTTAATTTAAATTATTTGAAGAGGATATAGTATAAAGATACGCAATATAATATGTGTACTTACAAAACAAAACAATATTTTTATTTGGATTATCGGATGTGTTGCGGATTGCAAATAGACCAAATAAATATTGTGGATAAGTAACACCGCATATTGCCCCGGGGAATGCAGTCGTTGAGTGTTACGATACGGATGAAAATAATACTGCCTCTCTGCGGCTTGAAATATTTACAAAGTTCTGTGAAAACTTTTCAGTAAACCTTTATTGCTTTTACAAAAAAAAAATGAAACGAACTGGATTGTATCAAGAAAAAAAAGTTCAAAGTCATCTTAAAAACTAACAAAACCATTTTGAAGTCGAAATTGAGACTATCGAATGATCATGACTTGATTGAAATTAACTTTCATCAAGGTTGTGAAATCGGAGTCGTAGTTGAAGTTGTGGGTTTACAGTATTTTACGATGAATCGGAGTTGAGATTGAAGTTGGCAAAATTGAATGCCTTCTGCCTTTTTAATTGATTCAGATGACACGTGTAAAAAATTAAATAGTACTAATATCGGTTATCAATGATTTTAATACACACCATTTAAAAAATATTTTATTAATGCTAATAAAATCCACTATGAAAACTATGATTTAATGGTGGCATCTATGAATATGAAAAATTATTTAGATTTTAATATTTTTCATCTGAGTCTAAAAGATTTTTCGGTATAAATTTTCATATTAAATACTCAATTCTTAAATTTTTATGTGATCATCATTACCGTCCCCACTTTGACAGCAGTTTTAAGACGCCGTAGATTATAGGACGCGTCGTAAATTATAAATTGTTTTAATATTAAATTAACTGTTTCCAATTAATTTTTTTCATAAAAATATGATAATTGAACAGTAAGTACACTAATTATAGATAACCCTCGTTCATCTCAGGACATACGTTTTGGACGTGATAGCGATAAGCAAAATCTCGTAATCAATGGGCGATTTAAATAATCATTTTAAAATTCTAAATTAATTTCTAAAAATAAATCTACATTGTCTCATGTGGCCTCTACGTTTATTATGCAAAATTTGATAATAGCTATCAAATAATCCGTACAATCATATTTTACCGCACTCACTCGCCCCTAATCTTCGTCGTTTTCTTCTAACAACTTTATGCTTTGACTGTTAAGAGAAATAGCCTTTTCAATGACTTTGACACTTAACTTTCCTACAGGGCCATTTTTCGTGATATTTTATTGAATACATAAATAATTAAATTCGCAAATTATTGACTGCGAATTATGACGGTGAACAGTTATGATTTCACAATATGAAAGATGAAAGTTATCCATACTGTTACACTCATACAAGATGAATATCTTCGTAAACTAAAATTAAAAATATGTTGACATATTATAGTGGTTAAATCTGTGTCGCCAGTTCTAATAGAGTGTTTAACAAACACAGCTGATCCAATAACATACCGGTGAATAATAATTAAATTTCCCGGTGCAACCTGTTGCGGCGGTTCCCCATACGGGAGCCTAGCCTCTGGAAAGTAGGTCACCGCTACGTTTGGCTGTATGCGAAGCGAGCTGCTGTATCAACCTTTTGCCGGCGAATTTCTCGTACATCCCGGATATACACAAATATTTTATTCCTCATTGAAAGATAGAGAATTCCGCGATTCTACTATAAAGAGATTTAATCAATATTGATGATAATTAAAGATCAAAGCTTAAAGATTAATACATTATAAAGGTATTTGACGATTTGGTAATATTGAGAGAGTTTCTTACTTATTAAAATTCGTCCATTACAATAACAAATGTTTGTTTCTATGGTTACATTCATTTTTAATAACCCTAACAAATTTTTGATTATTTATATGTTTATTAGATATTTGAAATATGTCCACAATTTAATAAATATGATAGTTTTAATCGCAGTATGTTACCTACATAAATATTGAAATAAATTACTATTTTAAAGTATAACTTAAACATGTCTTTATTAATTAGGATCGAGGTAAAAAACTCTTTACAACAATTTTAAAGTTCTATATGACAACAGTTATGAAAAATGGCTTCTATATTAGTAATTTAACAAACGGGAACGTTTAATTCTGTGAAAAAATATTATTTGTAATACGTAAAATGAAATCAACGATTAATGGTATATAACTAGCTAAATGTATTATCTAGATATTTGTAAATGTAAACATGCAATGTAATTTGGAATCTAGACATCAACAATCAAATTTTTAGGCTGTATATATAAGAATTCAATATACCCAAGTGAATACTTGAATAAACGTTTAAAAAAATCAGCCCATATTGAAAGTGTTTGGTTGTTTTTTTAAATTCAAAATATGTGATATGTTTGACGGCTACCAAAGGAAGCGAATTTGTAACGAAGAGATCAATTATGTTCAGATGATATTTTACTCTTATAACTAATCTAAAAATTAAGTTAATCTTATGAAAGTATCCATTTCAATGTATTTCTTACATCATATTTTATCTTTATAAAACGAATGAAATTAATTTGCAGCTTTAATTAAAGTGATTACTTAAAAAGTTGCTTATTTAATTTCCACATTACATTGTAGTAACATCCCACTTCAGGGGTTGATAGCCTCAGATCGAAGCCTCTCCTCGGATCCCCTTCACTCACAGTCTCCCCTCTCCCGAAGACATGCCGTCTCCAACAGTTACCAGGTGGCAGTGTGGTGGTAGTGGTTCGATAGGGAAGCCGGTCACTAGGTTAGCGTGTGTGTATTTTATAAAATCAGGTGTCGGTAATTTATATCTGTGAAAACACGTGATTGAGCTCAATAAAATAATGCATTCGGTCATACATCGATTCCTGATACCCGATATAGCACTATTGAGTTGGGATATACGTGAAATTCACGAAGTATGGACTTCATGCTTATCTTATATTATTTGTATCATTTGATGAAGTAAGAGATGAAGAACACTATCCATGGGATTGGATGGGAATATACTTCCACTATACAAAATCCACTAAGCTGTGACAAGTACAAAGGTGTAAATCTCCACAAAACTCCGGAGTAGACCAATTTCATTTAATTCATTAATTTCCAATATAAATGAAATTAGCAAATGTATTTCCATTTTGCATAGAATACATTTTTTAAGGTTATGCTTCTTTTTCAATAACATTCGTTTTAGAAATTAAAAATAGTATCAAGATAGTAATTATAAAAATGGAGCACATGATTTTTCACAATGCGAATCTTGACAGATATTATTTACGCTACTTAAATGTAGCTAAGCCGAGGACGCCCAAGCTACAATCTATTGATTGTTATAAAAACACGATTCAAAATATTCAGAAACAAAGTAAGATTGAGTATCAATTTTATATTATTAGGACTGTGATAAAATGTAAATACTTACATGGCATATAATACATCTTTCCTGATTACTAAATTATTAAAATACGTACTACTCTAAAAGTTATTGGTTGTTTTGTGCCTGGATTTTTATTAATATCGTATTATTCTTTCCCCATAGAAAAATTGTTTATAAATAAATTGATATGTCGATACAATAAAATACAACAATTAATACGGACATTTATTGTAAAAATGTTTTGAAAATTGCATCATAATAATTATTATAATTTTAATAATATAAATATAAATAAAAAATAAGTATAGTTAAAAAATTATTTGTAATTAAGTAACGCTATGTGTAAAATTCAAATACGAAAATGTTTAAACCACATGGACGTTTGGTAGACAGTATTCTTTTGTAAATTGTTAGTATGCGGGTTAGAAAAACAGCGATTAATTCTTCTGAGTGTATATTTCTGATTGGGTGTCTTTGTCATATTAAAGTATTGATGTTTTCAAAGCATTTTATGCAATAAAATGAATAATCTGTGGCTTGGAAGTCTTCTGCCTAGCTGCATCCATTTAGCTGTCAGCTAATCACACAATCTGTTAAGCAAATGCTATCTATTGATTTTTTTAACATCATTAGCGGTATTCGAATTCGAAGCCTCCGGCAAAGAAGTGCCCGCTTACTTTTCAGCACCAAAAGGAAAAAAAGAAACTCATCTATGGTATTTTTATAAGAGTAGATGAATGTATTTACAAATTCTATAAACTTTATGTACTATTGTCATAAAATTTAATAGAAAATGTTCAAGCGCCTGTCATAGTCAATATTCTATCGCTCGTTCGTAGCTATATAGTGTGCAGTTAATATAGACTCATCTTTCATCGACCCCATAGCGGGACGTTCACCCATCTCGCTGAAGCACACAGCTGTCGATAGATGTTATTAAAAATCAGAATCGACGCAAAACAATTATTTCTATGTGAAGCTTTTCATATACAATATAAAACCATTTTTTTGGGATACACCCTTATTAAAAATACTGATTTGTTCTTTATTTTTCTTCCCCAAACTATCACTTGATTTTTAAATGTTTGTTACATGATGTTTTAACTAAGAATTTTTATACCATACATACTATATCGAGAAAATTTTATTTGCTCAAAAATATTATAAATCGATTAGGTACACAAGACACAGAAATACATTTATTTTGATTGGACAAGCAGTGCAATAAATGTCTGATTTGTGCTATTTCGTAAAATATATTTTACACGTATTTTCAATTTATTTTGTTAAATTTACGTAAAAAGTCATCTATGACGTATAGTGCTCATGCATATAATACATAATAATTATAGTATGGCATAAATAAATATAAGTAATGTATCATACAAAGAAAATCATTGAAGTATTTTCTACGGTTATGCTATATAGTATGCTTATATTTATTATGAAAATTATATAGGTAGGAGGACATACATATTTTGTAGTATTGTCTTTTAGATTACCTATTCATAAGCGTGTACACTTCGGTATCGGATTTTGCTGGTTTGAATTCAATAGCTGTAATATATGAATAAAAAATGAAAAAATGGATGTCAATTTATATGAGCAATTTGCTGACAACCGATCGTGATGAAAAAAATCTAGTGAGATAATTCCTTACATTGTAGAGATCCGTCTATACATCAGTTTATAGTTATTTTTATTTGGTCTTTCCGTTTTTTTTTTTGCTAAAACTAAAAACATTTTAAATACTAATAATTGTTATTAAACTATTTAATTATAGCGTTTGAATATAATAGCTCAATAATGAGAAAAAGTATTTCCAACTTAATCTACATACTATTTCGATCAGATCAATTTTTGTTCATTTAGAGACGATATTTTCTACTGAAGTCTTTTCAGGATGTTAATCAGACGTTTTCGGGTGAACATTATTTGAATATTAGAAGATTTGAAGACAGGCTTGAAGGATGAAACGGATGCTTTTGTTTAAAATAATTGTAAATACTATTGTATACATTTGCAAAAATACATTTTCTTGGTGATTTTCCATTTCCATTCCGAAATGAAGACGGTCTCCCGGGACGAATGTATTAAAATGCTGAAAACAACATCATATTTTGTGGCAAAAAGTAATTTGTATAGCGATGTCGGCTCGCGGTCGCGTTGCGGGGCGGAGACTGAACCCGGGGCCGCGGAACTGGGTCAGGCTAGCCGCGATGCGCCACGCCGAGCCGAAGGGACGCTGCACTGGATGGCACTTGCCCCAGTTACTGGCAACGGACGGTTGGCGAGTGGGTAAGTTGCTTCAAGTGTTTTAGTTCTCATAATTTGTACAATTGTCATATAATATAATTATACATAAATATAAGATATATAATAAATATTCAACATTCGACGCGAAAACTTTCTCAAAGTATCAGAGAATGTAGATCAATAATCTAAACCATATTACAATACAAACGATTGAATTTTAATTCATATGTATTGATAATATTTACATAAATACTATGCGATTCTTTAAAATATGAACAAAGAAAGTGCGTATGTATTATTTTAAACAAAAATTAATCGTTAAACATCAAATTAGTATACACACAAACCAATATAAATGATGGGAATACATATAAAGTAAGAAATGTTATGGGATTTATAAGCTTCAATAGATAATAAAACTATGTTATTTACATAATATATGTGCTTTATGTCATATCTGTTTTCGGCTTCTATTTTGATGTATTGATCAAGAAATTTCTTATGGTGTAAATTTCGTGAAAATTGTAATTGTAAAACATGAGTCATTATTGTAATGAATTATTACCGCTTATTGGTAGAGATTTACACATGTATTAATTAGACAATTTTATTAAATGTCCGTTTATAAAAATAATATAGTACATAGTATACCAATTGCACAAAGTGCATTAAAAAGATTTATTCGTTATAGCTATAGCTGTCAAAAGTTTAGCTTGGAGTGATTAAATAATTAAAATTTGGAACGAAAGATATTTAAAAATAAAATACAACTATTTTTTAAGTGATCTTTGTTAATTTTAAATATGGAATAATAAATTAAACTCTCTGGAGTGGCAACATTTATTTTATTTTTAATATGTTTTTAATCACTGGCAGGAGCGGAGGTCGTCGCACTGCGTTACGTCGACTGGCCTCCGGGAAAATCCCGTTTCCGACGTGGGGGAATATTGTATTAAACTGGCGTAACGGTTTACGTTATCCATATCCGGGAAAACCATGTTCCGCTTTAGCCCCAGGCGGGAAAATTTTACTTTACATAGAACAGCTCGTCGTTAGGTGTAGAGATACTTTTCAATAATGATGTTTGTACGAGAGCAACAGCTCGATATCCAATATGGTGAATAGAAATTGCATTTTACAATACTTTTTTTATTCAATAGAATCCGATAAATATATTCTATATACTGCGAAGTACATGAGATACAAAAATACGCATTTTTTTGCTTAGGGATTTGTGAAGTATGATAACTATCTAGATTTAGAAATACAATATTATATTTCATATAAATAGGCGATTGGTTGGTAAGCGTGATTATATTCAGCATCAAAGGTTGCAGGTTGAAATCCTGCAGTTATGTAAGGATTTTGAAAAAAATCCAGGAATCAGGACTAGATAAATATTCATAATAAACAATTCGTTAAGATGAATTAAAAATGTCTCATTGATCATTGTGGGCGGATATAAAATATTCCCTTTCGACGTAAAACTATTAGATTTAAAAATAATAATGTTAGTGACATGTTGGATTTCTTTAAATTGTCGCCGTCATCAATTTGAAGGAAATACTCGGAAATAATTAGCAGAACATCTCGATCTTATCCTGTTATTTTTGAAAATATTGAAAGTTAAAAATGTCATGGTTAAAATATAAATAAAAGTTATAATAAACTATGAAAAAATCACGCCACTCGTATTTGTCGCTTGGGAAGAGTTCTTATAACAGATAGACGCATAGATGGACATGTGTATTTTGTATTTTGTAGTATAAATGAATGAAAAAATTCTGATTTCAAATAAATAATCTGGCGTAGAGCTTGTTTTTGAAAATTTAGGATATTGTATTTTCTGCGATTTATAATATAATATATAAATATAAACAATGTTATCCACGTAGAAACATTTATAAATATTATTTCCGATGCCTCGAGGCACGGCACCCATTTTTAATCATGTAATTAGGATTAAAATTTTAGTATTACAGATGCAAAATTAATATTTTGCGTAACGAAGAGAACCAAGAAGACCGCAGGCTTGAAATTAATAAACGGTGAATTTGGTTTCGTGACGTCATGTATATTTAAAATGGTTGATAAGAAAAGGGCCTCTTATATTAGAAATGTACAGTCCATTACGATGTCTAATACACGGTGGTTTGTGTGGTGGTAATGTCAGTAATACATTTACTACTTTACTTGTATTAGTGTGCACGCGTACGTCAGAATTACGCTTTACAATCGTCAGAATGGTTCACATGCAAATAATTACTGGCATGCAGCGCTAATTACTGCGTACTTGGATGAGATTTTTTTATTTTTTGTTTATCTAAAAATAATATTAAATCTATAATACCTAGAAGTATTATGTCCAATAATACCAAAAAATATTAAATCGGGACGTAGAGTACATCTTATATCATCATTCACGTGTAGTTACAGCGAAATCAACATCTATTCATTCCTTTTCTATGTTAAAAAAAGAAATGAAATTGTATTTAAAACTTAAAAATTGTAAAAACTGACAATGTGAATAAAGTACACGTTGTATTTGTAACTTTTGTCTTTACATAATGCTTTTATTTTTCTTTATTAAAAACTCTTTTTAATTGTTTTATATAAGAGTAAAATTAATATTTGCTTTTGTACTACGATACAAATTTTTACACACATGCATATACATTGTAGTGGAATATTTCTGTTTCCTCTCCTCAGTAGCGTTTATGTTAGGGCACGCGCCTAGCAATCCATGGAAAGTGGGTTTGATTCCCACATCTGCCGGATTAAAAAAAAAACCGAAAATACAGGGCCGAATGTCCATTGCATTGAGCATCTGACAAGTAATTTTCATGAAAAATAATTTATCAGGACATATCTTCACACTGTCTAGATCCATATACTCCACTTTCGAAGCCAACATGGCTTAAATAACCTATTTATTATTATTGTTGCATAAAGCTATATATTATATCCATTATAAACGATGTCACTTATAAAATATTATCACTGAAAAAATAAAGTTTGATATTTGAATTTTGATTTGATTTGAAATATTTCCTTTCTGAACATTCTGTTACTAATCCATAAATAATTTATTACAGTGTATTAAATATGTGAATGGGCTGTACGTACGAATACTTCTCTATTGTAGTTACAAGTGAACGGTACGTATTTATTGGAGGTAAAGTAATTGGAAATATCCTTTATTACTTACCCATAGACCGTCTAAGCCAAGCTAACGTGTTATTAACCATTTAGCTGCCAATCCTTTTATGATTAATTCGATTCTACGTAGATGATGAAAATATAAAAGAAGCACATGACTGCTTTGATAGCTGTTAAATAAACTTAGTCAATATTTTTGATGACGTCGGCTTAGTCAGATTTGCCGATTTTCACCAGCGTTACTAAATCCGACTGGATAAACAAATGGTTAGAATTTCAATTCTAAATTATTTAAAACTGGTAAACTTCCATATGTGAATTTAGATACCAGTTTTAAATAATTTAGAATTTAAAATCAATTTCCATCATGCACCATCAGTAAAATATATCAATTAAGGAGTATATATTGTTTAAAAAAATAACAAATCAGCAAAAATTAGTCTTTACATTATGAAGATGTATAAGCAAAATATTCGAAATGAACAAAGCTGAAAAATATTAAAACTGAAGCACATTAGTTTTCTGTGTAATACATCTAAAAGTTTTCAATAATAACGAAATAAAACATAATATATTTGAAGGAACATTAAACTTCACACTTCAATGATTATTAAAAAATGAAAAATAATTAGTCATTTTAAAATTTGGTGTATTAAAAAGTTGACGAAATCCTGAAATAACTCTTTATTCATTTTAATAACATTTTAACACTTTATGGTGCGTATTTGATGCACTAAATTTCGCATTCAAAAATGAGTAATAATTATAAGCATGCGTATTTCCATTTATCATTAAAAGTTTAAGCCTATAGAGCGTTCGTAAATTATTTCAAGGTAAACTTATATTATTTTTGTCACGCAAAAATTCGTGAACGGACTCACAGCAAAGTTTCGTTATCACGCGAAAACACGTGACCGGACTGTAATGCACGTAAGTAAGCAATGTCGTGTTATTAATATTGTGTACTTAAGGATGGCTCTCCTCATTTGTTCAAGTCGTAGAATACTTGTTTTAATAGACATTTAGGTAAATTGTGTAGTGTACTGTATTGGACTTCAGTAGTAGATGTCGAGTGCTTTGACATAAAGCAATTTCGTATGCGAGCATTATGCTATTGCTCCGCTTTACAAGTAGATGCAACCGACAGTGGAATAACGTAAAGCACGTTGTATATTCCTGCACTGCGAGATATCACTGTTAATAGTTTTAATAAATGCACGGTGTTTGCATAAACGAATGTGAACATGCCAAATAGATGCAGTCAAGTGTATTATATGTACAAGGGATTACAACTGCATCTAAAAGAGCTAATTCAATGAAACATGTCGTATGTATGAAGATACATACGACGTGGAAAGGAAAAAGGCCGTAACCCAAACAAATATTAAATTTTACAGGAGGCACATACAATTTTTATTTGATGATATTAAGACAAAATGAAAACAAAACATAGACACAGCTTTGAAGTGCATGTAAACTAAAACTGATATTATATTTACTCAATATGATTTTAATTTAATAAGTTATTTAAGAATATACAGTACAACTGATGAAATGGAAGCCTTATTTCCTGTTCAAAAATTTCACTGGCCATTCTTTCTTTAAACTTAAAAAGTAAATTAGGCACTTATTCGGTATTTTCAGTTTGCATCCTTTTGATAGAATGCGTATTAAGTTGTATACATTGTGTATGGAATAAAAGCCATCTTAAAAAACTGAAGGTTACGTCCTTTTTCCTCTCTACACTCGATATATACTTTAGACAGAAGCAGTGTAACAAAAATTTTTTTACAGGAAGCAAGAAAAAGTATGTATAATGGTTTTGGACTAAAGTTAAACATTATATTAAGCAGACACATCGCTGAAGTGCATGAAGAATCAAATTAGTATTTTATCTGATATTCATTTATTAAGTTTTCTGATAAAATTAAATTAAATGATGTGGTGCAAGTCGGAAAATTTGCAAACCGACCTTTTACTGAACTAAAAAGCTAAACACAGATACTAATTTGGCATTTGCAGAACGTGTATTAAGTTGTAATCATTATCATTATCGAATAAAGCTATTTTGAAAAATATGAGGGTTACATTTTTTTCCTTTCTACAATCGATAAATACGTTTATGTGACTTTAATAAGTGTAAAATTTTCGTATGATAAACATATACTATGGGAAAAAACTCGTTATTATATTTTGGAGTTGGTATTGGAGAAAAACTATGGACTATTGGACTATAAAATATTTTTTCTAAGAAAAGGCAAAACCTACGAATATGTATAATAGTAATGCAAATAATTAGGTTAGGTTGTTTATGTTTCGTTTAAGTGACTGTGATTTAAATTACAAGGGTAGAATTGGCCATGTTATTATCATTTCTGGAAAAATAGCAAAGACAAAAAACAAATACATAATCATTTTTGCAAATATCCGAGAGAATTTAGCTTGAAATGAAGGAATCGATGTTATTGAAGTTTTTAGTTGGATTCTTTTGTTATACTGTCCACGTATAAATTGATTGTTTCCGTATTTTGAAGGTTATTCGATATTTATAATAACTGCTTAGACCAGTTAAGATAGCTATAAAGAATAATGCTAGTGAATGATATTTCAAAAACTGTGGGCGATGTCTGCGACTGAAGAATTCTTCCGAGTAATTATGATATTTTATTCCTTGTACGATCATAGATATAAATTAGAAACGTTTACTATTGCGTATTTTTATATTATATCGATAATTAATAATATACATTTTGTGCATAAATAATCCTATAAAAATTGAACAGAAAATTAGTTGCATGATATAAAAAAATGGAGAGAATTTTTTTTGAATCAAATTTTGCTACGTTGGTACAATTGGTTGATGAATACTCCTGGAGGATATACAATATGCAGAAGCGGAGGTCGTGGAAATCGCCCAACTTGCGAACGTGACCGAGTTAAGAGAACTCACAAAACAACTGCTTCACGGATTCCGGTTACACGATTCACGGTTGCAATTTCAAATCCATCGAATTGAATTATAAATTGCCATTGCATATATTTACTGTAACTCACGTAATGAAACAGATTGCCCGGAATACATAGTACTTTTATGTTTAAAACACTTTAAAAATACAATACTGTTTAGTATAACTTTTGAAATTTATGTTTGAACGGTAAAATATTTGAAATTATGCGGCAATCGTGAATGACTATACAATACAATGAAATATATTTTTTAGAATTTTCGCTTTGAATTTGGAACATTTGAAACTTATTAATGGGAGTATTTTTACCCTCGGCGATTCTTTGACAGTAAATCAGTTAACTCATTAGACATTAAATCTAAATTTGCAAGTTTTTATGCGTGACAATTTGCTTCGAAAGTAATACTTTCGTGTCTATATCAACCTACTGATAGGTTTCAACTCTCAAACGACTATTTTTCACCAGACAGATTCTTGTATTGATTATAATTAACTTTTTAAATGTTCTATAAAGATAAATGTTTTATTGTGAATTCTATAGATCTGACGGTTTAATGAAAATAATTAGTTTGCTAATATAAACACATTGTATATTTTCAAAGTATAATATATAATAATGATAATATGAGAAATAATGTTCTTAAATTGTGAATGTGTTTCATAATGTTTCTATCTAGTGACGTAGCTACATTTTCAGCGCCCTGGAGCATGTAAAATCGTTGTGTCCCCGATGGTTTCTTGTTTTTTTAGTTCTCACGCTATTTATAGATAAGATAAGATTTTCTTCAAAATTTTCCTGGAAATAAGGATTTGTTTTAGCTTTAATTTTTTCTTCCTCCTCGAATTATAATTCCCCTCATAATTTGTCCGCCTGGAGCAATTCGCTCCAACTGTCCCTTAGTAGCTACGCTGCTGTTTCTATCTCATGAGCTCAAATCTTGTCATCATAATTGATACTAAAATCATGTGGGTATTTTACCTCTTATATAAAAGCTGCCACTTCCTCTTGTGTACTTCAAATTTAATATACTTTGAGTAGACATTTATCTATTCAGTCACCCCATATACACTTTTGACACTAGTTCAAGTATATTAAAGAGAAACTCCGCAAGTTGCAAAACTTCTATTCTCGATCTGTATCCAGTTTCCAGCTCAAGAAAACATTGATCCCCATTTTCTCGTAATTAGGCATCCGCATATTTTTTTCGAGAGTTTGAACAAATGGCTAAAAAGTTATACGTTCAAGGTACCTCCGTAAATTAAACATACATATTTTTCTCAAAATGGACATTACTATAACTCTTTTCTTTCATATTTATATGTTTTGGTCCGTTTTATTTGAACTAAGTTCTCAATATAAATTATCTGTTCGACTTCATATTGGTTTTCCAACGGAAATAAATCGTTTTCTAGCTGTGTGCAGTAGAAAAGTTGAAAAATAAAATGCACAGTTGGACAGTTCGACTTAGGAGTTCTTTTTGTTCAATATGGCCAATGTTGCACAAAGAAGGGTTAATCGCACGTTAGCGAAATTGCAGAGCATTATATAGGTCAAGCTGCCAGTTCACTGCGGGTCCTACCCCACTCCAGTATATACAGTGCTTTGTTCAATTGCCCAATAAATTTTGAATTGTATAAATAATATAATATTTGTATATTTACGTTTATACAAATGAGCATAGTTGGGATAATGATATTAATAAATACTTAGTTCAAGCTCTATCCTAGTCGCAATCATTAGTCAAGGAACCAAAAGCGGGCTCATTCAAAGTAAAAATAAATAACAGGTAGAAAAAATCTAATAGACCAGTATTTGGAAAGTAGATGTAATACATGAGAGATTTGTCGGATGTTTTAATTTTTTCTTCTTCCATATCCACTCGCTAAGTGAAGCACATGAACACCAAGTGTAATGCCTCGAAGAATCCCTGTCGTCCGCCAGTATTCTTGCGCCCTTTGAGGTCATAACTTCATTTTGTAACTTTATATAGATAATATTTAGCAGTCTTCTAAGACACCGATGACCGGTCAGCTTAAAGAATAGGTAGGCCAGGTTCACTCTCTTGAGGCATCCGAAATATGCGGTCAGGTCCAGCGTCACCGCTTTACTTTGTCGGTGATAAGTGGCTGCATGGTCCTTTCTCTTATCTTCTTATTGCGAACGAAGTCATTTTACCGTATCCCCAGAATCCGCCGTAAGAACCTGTTCTTAAAGTTTAGAATACGGTTGTTTTGGGCCTTTCTTGCGCGTCACGTTTTACGATCGTAGAGCACCACTGACAAAATGCATGCATTGAATTGGTGGCATTTGGTTTTTTTTCTTGTACAGCTTGGAGTTTCAGATATTTTGCATAGAATTGAAGGTTGCTCCGGCAATCCCTATTCGAATAGCAAACAGTTTTTTTTGCATCGGTAAATCATGTGTGTCTTTCTAGCGGAGATCCATATGCTTTACTTTTGGAACGGACATCGTATTAAAAATGTGATAAATTCTGAAAAATTGTAAGCAAAGTATAGCCAAGAATATCGTCTTAATTTTCAGTTTATTATTAAACTCGGTTGACTATAACTATAGGGTTGAAAAACTTTAAAATGAACGAATATTATATTGGTACTTTTATTCGTTTTAACCGATGTGAACTTATCAGCAGAATTATCATGTATGCCCGGTAATCCAAGAAAAAAGAATACTTCAGTGTATACCAGAGGGAACAAAAAATAAATGTTGGTTGCGAGGTTCAAAAATCTAGCCCTGTTGTACGATAACAGTAAAAAAATGTATTTTACAGAATACTCTGAAAAACTGGAAACTGAAAGTAAATAGTTTTTTCCTATGTACATATTTTATATAGGGATATATTTGCATAGGTGTAATATGTCAGTGGTGGGTTGTGACGGCCTCTATGAGAAAGCCCTCGTCACAACAATGACAAGGGTCACCCAGTGGCGAACGTGGTTATAATAAAATTATACAAAAAAATAAATTGAAATTTATAAAGATTGGGCAACTTTTTTTGTAATAGTTTTAATATCTACTAACTTTAGTTTATTTTATCGTATATCAAAAATATCACAGATTTTATCTTCCCAATCTTTAAAATAATCATTTTAGAATTTTAAATTTAAAAACTTCTGAAGAAATTATTTAATACGTTGACTATTTTCCTGATTACATACGATATATCCGTAGAGGTAAGCGCGTGCGCCTAGAAATCTAGGGAATGCGAGTCCAATTCTTACATCAGCCAGATTTAAAAAAATACAAAAATGCACTTCTCAATGCCAATTGGGTTTGTCAATTATCTGATAACCAAAACTTGTGAAAAATAATCTGTCGAGAATGTTTTCACATTGCGGAGATCCAGATGCTTCAGCTTCGAAGCGAAAATGGTAAAAAAAGCATTCGGTGAAATATAAATCTTAGTAATTTACTTAGTGACTTAGTAGTAATCACAGGTCTTTTAGGACGATTTTTTAATTTATCACTTCACGGTAGCGTAGTTGGTAGCGTGCGCGTCTAACGATCCGGGGAATGCGGGTTCGA
>JAGVSQ010003337.1:777-21874 GCA_022683975.1 Rhyacophila evoluta | reverse complement strand
ACCTAGGTGAGAGCGAGCTTAAATGGATGCTATTATATACATTATCAGAATAGGGGTTGTCTAATTTACTTGGTAGACACTTTGTTTCCTTCGGTACATGTATTTAATCTTTTTTATACTTATTATAGTTCTGATATATTCGTCATAACTATCTGTATGTCGTGTTGTTAATGTAATAAACTTGTAATTTGTAATGTTACAACATGTAATAAATAAATAAGTAAAATAATAAAAAGATCCATATGCTCCATATTTAGAGCGGGCAAGATAAACAAAAGTATTTAATATAACATTTGATATTTTTCATTTACAAAAAAGTCATCAAATGTGCTGTTTGTATTTAAAAAATATGCATATGAAAGCTTAGAATATTCAAAAAGTTTATTATTTACGTAAAAAATAACCGTAATGAAAAATACTCATACTTTATTTCGTCTTCTTAAAGTGTTTCGAGGACTTTATCGGAAAAAAAGCTCGCGAGTGCTTAAAAGTCGAATAGATTTTTATTTCGAATAAAATATCGAATCTGTGAAAATTTCAACGGCGCACGTACAACCAAACCAAATACGTAAATTGACTACGTGATTCTTCGCGAAAAAGCTCGGTCCGACTCAAAGCTTGGCCATTGTGCATAACTTTTCGAAGGTTGGATTTGTGGCGAAAACATTTCCAGCCAACAAAACACTCCGACAGAAGTACGAATACCTGTATATTTTATGAAAAACATCTACGAAGTGTATTTTTTTATTCGAATTTAATACAAAATAAGGCGCTTGATTCTGTATTAGTCACACACACTTCTGTGTGATGATATATTTTTATTTACGCTTATCAGTGACGGAGTAAGAATGAATGATAAAAGTTATTTATTTATCAGTACAGTCAATCTGTAAAATGTTGTAATTAACATCGTACATTTTTTTTATCATATATCGCTGCTGAAGTGAAGCGTATGGATCTTAATCTACTCCAAAAATAAACTAACCATATTTTAACAGATTAATTTCACGAGAATGTTGTCAGTTAATTGCTCAACCCATTGGGTATCGAGTTTTGCATCGCTTAATTTTAAAAGTTCTATAGCTGTGGAAATCGAATTCATAATCTCCGGCTGCGAAGCGTGTAGGCTAAGCTATTGGCTACTTTTTCACAAATTTTGTGACATTACTTTTCAAGATTTTGTTTCATAGTGCATTTCATCTTGATTTATCTCGATTGATAAATATGATAAAATCATATTAGTTATAAAAATATCTACAGAAGATTTAATAAAATATATATGTAAACAAAAATTGGATTTTATTCCCGAATAATACAACATGATTTAGTATGACTTTTGTACTCTTTATGTGTTAAGCAGTCACATATAAGTTTTATTTTCGATGTCAACTCTAATAAGCCAATTATTATAATAAGATAATTGAATATACACAGACAATAATAGCATTTAGCACCGTTACTTCACAGATTGTCTTTTCTACAAGGTAAATAAAATTTATCTTTATTTGGAGTTCTTTATTAAAACAGTTGAGATGTTTTTATTGGATTGTAAAATATATTACACCTTTCATTAGTGAGTTAATTTTTACACTTCAATTAATATTATAAAATCACTCAAATTAGATATGCCGATATGCAAAAAAATCTATTCTGTTGTCAAATAACAAGAAAATGAACTGAAAAATTATTCCAAATCGGTAAGAATGTGTATAACATTACTACATGTGACCGCTCCCATTTCGAAATCAAATGAGTACTTGAGAACACATTTGAGCTCATAGGAATTATTTATTTGTAATTATATAATATCTATATTAATTATATAATTATAGAAAAAGCGAATTTGTCAATGCTAAAATTAACTTTTTTCTGTTTTTTTTGTCGTAAAGTGTAGGTATTTTTTTAGCCTAAAACGTATGATGTAATTTTTATGACTTCCACATGTTATTGATATTTATTTAGTATTCATATTAAAATAAATAATGACATTCTATTAAAAAAGAGTGGCTTTGAAAATAAGGTGACAAGACGCACGGACGTACTGGTACGTTTATACTTCTCAAAGGGTTAATAATTGCATTAATTACATTTTACTTATATCGAATTGATAAATATATTTTGTAATGGTGGAAAAATTTTTACTGTATTATTTTGAGATTTATTTTCAAATTCTATTCGATGTTTTCTTAAGGGTAGCATTGTTTTTTTCCGAAGGAATTACATATTTCAGCAATTCGGCCGTCTCCAGGGTGTTTTTCATGACCTCTGAGGTACGCTCCTTCTTTGGTTTGTTTTTCGGCTAGTTTTCTTTACGAAAAAAAACATTCACATATCAAATAATAAAATATGTTTATACTGATAAAGTTTCTTTTGAAAAATACCGAAATATAATGTAATATATTGGAAAACACGTCCAACCTCCGATAGATGTTTGAATTAATATCGCATTACCATGTAAACAGACAGAATATAACATATAATTTATAATGTACCCTTAAACACCTGATATATTTATTGTTAAATGATTTATTGAAAGTTAACTCTAGACAAAAATTATATATGTTAAAAAATTAAAAATTAATGTAGAATTTTTAGTACATTAACCGTCCGACTATAGACTACCTTGCTTTCCCCTCCACCACCCGCCACGTCTCCATAACCATTACGTGGGCGTATATCGTGTCGTAACGAACGTGAGGCGCTCTTCATAAGTGCCAGAAGTGTCTATTATTATAACTATTGACAGCCAAATTAATATCACATGCGTTCTGAAATTTTCCTTCATGTTAATTACTTCTCTTTCATATATTCCGAAAAAAAGTCATGGTTGATCGAACAAAGTTGAGTTTTCAAAAATAAAACTTCTTCTTCTTATACCATGCTCACTCCCAAAGTGGAGCATACGGATCTAACAAAGTGTGGAGATATCCACTCCGAAGTAGAATATGTGGATTATTTTTTACAAAAATCGTTTGTCAGGCTATTATTCAACTTAATGAGCATCCAGTCTTGCATTTTTGGATTTTTAAAAATTCGACACATTTGAGAATTGAACCCGCATTTCCCGGATTGCTAGGCGCACACGCTAACCTCTACGCTATCGGGGAGGGGGAAATAAAACTAGAAAAGACACATTTTCATAATTAAAATAACACATTTTAAAAAAAAGAGATCTATATAAAAAATAACGCATAATCACCTTATATTTTTCTTCTTCTATATCATGCTTTCTCAGACCTATCTAGCTCTTTTAACTGCAGACAATTCGTAAGTTGATTGCATGACAGAATCTTGGTCGATTATTATTTCAGGAGTGTTGGCTTAAAATTTAGCTCTGAATTTGTGAATTAATATATATATTGAATCTGTAATATATAGAAGAATTTAAAGTTGGAAGTAATAAGACAAAATTTATGTTATTCTAGAACACTGTTGTTGCGATTGTTGCATTTTAATACAGGAAGTTTATAAATGAAATGGTTTGACTTATACAAGATGCGTTACTTAGTAAATTTATTTCGCGATCAATATCACGTGAAAACATTTTTCGAACGTCATGTATAATAGGCCCAAACCAAAATAAATGACGAATCGCTTTCAAGCCTTGCATAATCGACAGTGCGTGTTAACAAGCGTTAAGTTGTTCTTGGTAATTTTCTTAGGAAACAGATAATATTTTCTTCGATGTAAAACAATTGAGTTCAAACAAAGTTCCTTGTTCGAGTTAAATTCTAAATTATAAAGTATACTCATTAGGGTCCCACGTGAGCCGTCTAGAACGCGGTATTATTTACATAACGAGGAAAAGCTCTGTAAGGCAAATTTGCAAAGTGAGACGGCGCAAATGGGTTTTTCAAGAGATACCGGCTTTAGGGAAACCACAATAGCTTTATCCGATTGTAGATATTAATTATTATTTGTTTGAGCTTTCCTTCTGTTCTTGTTTTGCTGCACATTTATATTGTATATTCTAAGGTACATATACGCATGCATGGCTTTATCAATATGGGTATCATTTTATTGTGTTTATTTTTGAATGCTTCATTGTTTGAATTTGAATGAGATTTTATGTTATACTAGATCTTAATCAGGCGTTTCTCAAAGCTGAACGACGTTTAGTCTTTATCAATTTTACGCTGAAGATATCGCAGGAGAGAACATCTAAGATATTTGTTGACACACTTTCAAATCGATGGTAAAAAAAGGACGTAACTCACAAAAACAAATCTTACAAGAGGCACAAAAAAATTCCATTTAAATACTAAATAGATACAACTTAAAAATGAACAAAAGATGAAAGACTCAAACTGGTGTTTCACTTGCCCAATTCGGTATTAATTTAGTAAATTATTTAAGGAAAACTAATAAAATTGAAGTAGTTGAATTTGTTTTTCATGGTTGCAAGGTCCATAGGATATCCTTTTTGAAATTTAAAAGCTAAATTTTGATACTAATACGGCTTTTGCATCTTAAGTTCTTTCGATAGAATGTGTATTAAGTTAAAAACATTGTAATTATCGAAAATAGATATTTTGAAAAAAACTGAGGGTTGATCGATTGAAAATTTAGTCTAAATTTTACAAACAAAAATTGAGTACCTTACGGTAAAATACATTTTATCACACATTTTTAGTATTTTCCAAATGAACACTAATTTAATGATTAAAAATTATTTTACTGTTAAAAAATTCTCATCTTTTTGCGAATCATATATTTGTTTTGATTGTGAGACGAAACAACAAAGAAGAAGGTGACGAAGTACACACTGCAGAAAAAAATATGAACACTTTTTTATTTTTTATATTAAATGAGTGTCAGGCAAAAAATTATTATCAACCGAATTATATTCATATTTATATTTCAACATACTTTTCAATTATTTGCAATTAACCACATCTCTTACTCGATATACCATAAAATCGTGTTTTATTTTTATATTAGATACTATCACGTATACTTATGTAATTATTGTAAATTTAAGAAAATCTGTCAAGACATATCTTCGCATTGCGGAAATCAATATATTCCAATTTTAGAGCGGACATCTTCACGCTGTGTAGATTCATATGCTTCACTTAGCAAATGCGAGATGAAACAAATTGAATAATACAAAATGAAATGCGGGTGCCTCGTGTCTTTAAGCAATCTATTAATAAAGAATATTTTGTACGTAAAGTTCGTGATGGATATTTAACTAAATATAAAATCGAAACATTTATGCATTTATACATTAAACAAATCTTGTCATTTATCTACAGAACTATACTCATATATAAATTAATATAAGTATGAATAAAGTATACTAGATGCAATTTTGAATATAACTTCATAAGAGAATCATTAATTTTTGTATATAAACCTTCATGATGTACTCTTTACTTTGGTAAAAATGATAAAATTTTCGAAGCAAGAATATAGGATAATATGATTCATGAGTAAAAACACAGTATGTGATATGCATTTACTGTCTTTTTGCTTAGAAACTTTGACTGACTATGAATTGTATGAATTACGACATATTACGCAGTAAATAAAGAACTTTTCTCAATATAGAACTTTTGCCATCAGCTGCGTTTTTGCTTATGAGCGCAGAATACATTTCGGATAGTTCTGTGATATTATCTTAAATACCATATTTTTTTATTATTAACCATGTTCGCTCCCAAAGTGGAGCATATGGATCAACACAGTGTGAAGAAATCCACTCCGAAAGTGGAGTATATGGATCTCCGCAATGCGAAGACGACTTGAGAGATTATTTTTCACGAGAATCGTTTGTCAGACAATTGCTCAGTACATTTTTTTTTTAAATCCGACCAGATGGAGAATCGAACCCACATTCCCCGGATCGCTAGGCGCACGCGCTACCAACTATGCTAACCGGGAAGATGTATACCATGTACATATACAATATTCCTTGGTATAGATATATAATGCTTTTAAAGTAGGAGAGTTATTTAAATGTAGATACTTATATATTCAAACCTAATTGTTATAATTTCAACGTATGTTTAAGATATTTGTTAAACTTTTCTAAAATTTGATCGTCACATTTTTCCTACCCCTAGTATTCTATGGCTATGATTACTGAGAACGCGTGTGAGCTTTTTAATGGGCCCCGTCTTAAGTTTCTCGGCTCGCAGATTAAACTTATAATTGAAGCAGTTAGAATCAAAGGTCTTTTATTTTAAACTACCTCCGCGAAAGCTTGTCGGTTTTGATTATGCAATGTTATGTTTTCATCGTAAACACTCAAAGTTATGTAGATGGTCGATTTTAACGTTGGGATAACATTGGCACAAAAACACGACGTGGGTCGATTTTTAGCGTTCAAAATAAACTGTACAGAAACACGTGTTTACTCAGTTATAGACAAAGTACTCTTACTGAAGTTTAGAAATGTTTTCTGTCTTAAGTGTACAACATTAATTTACAGCTATTTTTCAAACCGTATGTTTTGTAACGCTTGTTTTAAAACACTGCTTAGTCGTAGGAATACATGGAAATAACTAAATTATCTTGGGCCCAATCCATAAATAAAATTGTAAAAAATACACATGCATACATATGACTAAAAACAAATCTTAAAACTTCTTTAATTATGACATCAAATTAATTGAATCCAGTCATTTTTACCAACATAATAAAAGATATATAGGATTTTGGCAACGGAATTATTAACTTAAATATATCTTATTTTACACGTTGATATAGTAACACGTTGATATAGTAACAAGTTGATATTGTAATAGATTTATAAAATAATACCATGCTTCATCCTTTTTTCTTCTACCATGCTCACTCCCAAAGTATAGCATATGGATCTACACAGTGTGAAGATATCCACTCCCAAAGTGGAGAATATGAATCTCTGCAGTATGAAGACGTCTCGGCAGAGTATTTTTCACGAGAATCGTTTGTCAGACGATTGTTCAATCCAATGAACATTCAGGACTGCATTTTTAGATTTCGAAATCCGACAGATGGGGAGTTGAATTCCCGGAATGCTAGGCGCGCACGCTACCAACTACGCTAACCGGGGAAATTTTTATAGCGATTTATTAAGAAAATTTAATGTTACGTTTCTTACGATATTTCTGTTAACTATGTTAGCCCAAAGGTTTTTTTGCGCGTTGAAAGTATTTTAACTGACTTAAAAGAAAGATAAAATAAGTCATAAGAGTTCAATACAATATATCGTTCAAATATTTGACTATTGAAAACTTTTTTTTTTTAATATATTTATTATTTTACACATGTTTTATTATAACAAACATATTAATATAGAACGCATAAAAACAAAGACAATATTGTAAAAATATGAGAAAGAATTTCAAAAAAAAAATACAGAAGAAAGAAAGGCAAGTTCGACAGACCCTATTCTAATAATGTATATATTAGCATCTATCTAAACTCACAAAGGTGGAAGATATCAATATCCGAGGCAATCTCGTTCAACATCGCCATTGCTCTCTGTATTGGCACTCTAGTGGCAGGATAATCCTGAATTTAGGGATAAAACAGCTGATTCCCGATTTTTTAGGTAATTTATCAGAAACGTTCAAACCAATATTAGCCTGAGCGGCAGAGTTATCAATCAAGTCGAATAAAATGAATGTACAAATACAATATCCAAATACATATTCCTCCTCAGTTTTAGAAATAGAAAACATAGTTATCAATTAGACCACGCAAAGTTGAAATATATATGTTACGGATTGCTGTGGTCTAATCTCATCCCAATTATGCAAATTTGTGTGAAATAATTACGTTAAATATAATTGTATGACATTTTCAAGTATTATTTTTGTATGGGTGATAATTTTTTTTATTCTACAGGTAAATATGATATATGATACAATAATCCCTTTATAAAGACGCGTAAAAAATGAACACTCGTTTTACTCGCTTATTCGGAGTCGATTTTAAATAAATAAATTCATGTTAACATACTTATCAAGATTTATGAAAATAAGAAAACGATGAAGAAATATCGCTCGAGTGCGGAGAAGCCTCCTCAGCCCTGCCCCACACTCCTTTCAACAACATCAGAGTAGTTCAAAATTTTTCGGGGGGAAAAAATGTTGTGGGAAAATGAATCAACAAGATTTGTTTCGTCGCACTTCTGGTGATAAATTGCACCAAAGCGAGCACACATTCATGAGCTTATTCTTTTTAGATTTCTCTCATCACATTTTTGATAAAGTTCTCATAGACTCCTTAAAAAACTTATGTGTCTCAACGTGCTGACTGACATGGATAGCTGTTGCATTACACAACTACTAAATAGGTTAAGGATTATATTTTAAACTAGCTTTACCCGGTCACGTGTTGCTGTGGCTCAGTCTGATTAAATAGCATTGTTTAAAAAAAAAACATGTGTTTACCTGTCACAAGTGTGATAAATATAAAATATTAGGTACATAAAAACACGTGCGTATTTAAATCCAACATCGCGTCAAAATTTCAAAGCAATCGGCGGAAAAATTTCGTAGATTTAAGATTTTGAACAAACCAACAATATTTACATTTTTATTTATATAGATTCAGTATTCGATTATCATTAAAAATCTGTTAATTTAAGACTTTAAAATGTGAAAATTCTCCATTTTCTGGAGCAATCATTTTTACATTGCTAAAACTCATACGCTCTACTTTCGGAAGGCACAGGTTAAAAAATATCGTAGAAGCTTTTTGTCATGATACATGAATAGATATTTTTAAATACTGACAAATAAATATTTTTATCTAGTTTTAACTTATAAATTCACTGTTTATTATCCGCCATGACATAAAAAAATATACAGTAACGTAGCGAACGTGAATCATTACTTAAAGTAAGTGTTCGAGGAGCATCTTTTGAGCATCGTAGTTGGCGTTTACTAAGGCGTATATGATGCCTACTATAAAATAATTTACCCATATTATTGACAAAATTTGATGATGAAAACCTCTTAATCTTAAAAGGTATTAATTACATTTTATTTAATGCAAGATAATTATGTCCCATAAAAAAAAATAACGATAGTCAACTGTTTTGATCAATTATCAAAGTAACCACATCCTGCTTTTTAATAAATAAAACTATTGTAAGATGAAAATATTTATTAATATGTATTTTAAGCATTTTTTATTACAAATACTCCATATTTCGTAAAGCCACTTTTGGATGTACTACGTCTTTATACGATATTAAATTATTTAAAAAAGAGTTATAATGATAATGTTCATCATCCAATAACCATCTATAGAAATGGTTTTGTAGTGAAACACGAAAATCGTAAAATAAAGATTAAAGATTTGTTTAATATTAAATTTCGGATCAAAATTATAGTTGAATTATTATGGTAACAATGGTAAGAGATCTGCAAATCTAAATCGTCTTTTCAGAGCAAACGCTTTTTGCTAAAGTTTACTGAGGAGTTGTATATGTAATGTGATGGTGAGATTAATTCCAAATTTAGTCAGCAAAGCCTATGCTATAGATGTATTATGTATTGCATGATTTGTAAATGCGGGCAAATTCCGATTAAATTTAATGCAATAGTCATGCATAAGTAAAATAAATGCGCTTTGTGACAATACGTAAACATTATTTATTTAATTGTATTGTATGTTTGCCTCAGTAGAAAATTAGACGAACAAATATTGATACTAATGAATAGTAATTGTGTAGTGATGGCAAATTGTTTTTAATACCCCAATGTCTTTCATTTGTATCTAACATAAATATAAAGGATTTGAATGTCCATAATGCGAACAATTATCTTGAAAATTAAAAATTACTTAACCAGTGTCGTAGCTAACGAGAAGCAGTTGAAACTGCTCCAGGCGCACAAATCATAGGGGGCGCAAGTTCTGGTAGAAAGCAAAAAAATAAGATTGCGAGAGCTAATAAAATGAGAAATTATAATTTCAGGAAAGAGGTAAAGATCTTAAATAACGTGAGAGCTAAAAAACCAGAGACCATAAGCGGCGCAAATAATTTTACTTGCTCCAGGACGCTGAACTACTTAACCAATCAAAATCACTAATATGAAAAAAATATTATTACAAATTGTTCATCACTATATTTTTTATAGATCAATCACAAAGTTAGTTAGCTTTAATATTGATAATGCGTTTATAAATTACTTATATTCTATATATTATAATGCATAATTATACTATATATGTATATTAAATTAATAATTTAATATATCACAGTATGACATCTTATCTAAAAAGACTGGTTTTTTTTATCAGGATTGGTTGTTATCCTAATGTAACGCTCTAATTTAATTAATGTATGGAATTTGAACTTGCCATGTATGATTTTTTATAATTGTTATAATGCATTTATTTTAACAAAAAGTTGTTTATATCCCATAACTTTGATTTCTGTAATATGAAAATAGTAAGTAAGTTAGTTCTGGATAAAATATTTCTGTGTTGGTATTTCATTTGTGTTGTTGAAATGGTACGGAATATTTTTTAAGTCGTACAGTAAATTGGATAAAAATCATATTTAATTTGTGCATAATGAATACATCGTAAATATCGTCGATCAAAACATAACTTCCGCAAGTTTCCCTCGCCAACCAAACCATTTTGGCAAGTCCTCGGGGAGCGTCTCACCTTAGTTTGGGAAACAATGTATTACACCTACCCCAGAGACGATAAGTTAGAGTCAACCCCCGTCCACCCCGATCCTTCCCCTCCACCCGTTCGACTGCCGCCTACATTATAAACGACAAGGACACGCTGCCTCGATGCTTTTGTAAAATGCCTCTTGTCTTTTAACCCAGTTTACCGACTTTACTGTGAACAGTATTGAGGAGACGATAACAGTTGTGTTTCATCAGCAATGAAAGCTTTCTAAGCAAGAGAGCTTTTGTGATTTATGCATGAGAGTTTTAAAGACTCGAATTTTAAGCTTTTATAATGAACGAATGATTTGGCGTTTGTATTGTCTAACTACATTAAGACGTTAAAATGGAGAGTTGTTTAAATTAAAAGTTAATTTATTTAACTTGTCTATCGTTGACAAAACGGAATTTTACTGATTAATGTTTCCGCAAACATTCATGCTCAAATTAATGAACTAACTGACTAAAAAATATCTTTATAATATACATTAGAACCTCAATATAGTGGACTAGAACAAGTGAAGAGTTTTACGTTAAAGCCAAAACTCTATTTTATAAAAGTACGTTTTCCGAATGCATTTTTTATATAAGGAAAATAAATGGTACAATACAAGACAACGAAAAGGAAAAAAGAGGTGACCCTCAATTTAAAAAATAGCTTTTATTCAATAATCATAATGTATACAATTTAATACACGATCTAAGAGAAGGATTTAAGCAGAAAATGCCGAATCAGTATCTAAATTTATCTTTTAAGTTTGAAAAAATGATGTCTTGTGTAATTCCCGATCAGGAAGAAGGATATCTACCTCATTAATTTTATGAGTCTTTCATTAAAAACATATTGAATTAATATCAGATTGGTTAAATAAAATACCATTTTTGGTCCTCATGCACTTCAAGGTTGTGTCTGTGTTATATTTTGGTTCAAAATCATTAAATAAAAATCAAAACGTTTTTTGTCCCTCCTGTAAAATTTGTTCTATGTGGGTTACGTCCCTTTCCCTTTTGACAGTCGATATGTTATTATATCGTCAAGATCTAATCTAATTTGGGTTCATTATTTATTCTCCATCGGTATATTCACTGCCCTCTTCATTTTTCAAGACCGTGTCTTCATCTATCATCTGTTAACGTCATCCATTTTTAACCACTGTATATCATTTTTCAGCCATTTCTTCTTCAGAATTATTATCTTTTGTCATACAGAAATCAGAAACTTCAAATCCTTTGCTCGGATCTTGGTCATCAAACAAATTCTTCCAACCATTTTCCAAAGCTGCATTTTCATTTCATTGCGGATATTTTGTGCTTGGGTTATACTGTGTATTATGTATAGTTATATACTTGGGTTATTCTGTGTATTTAATATGAAATAAACAATATTAATATAGTTAACTGAGTGGTCAGTGTGGACACTTAATTAGTTATTTAGGTGAAAGGTAAGACAGTGTAATTTAAAAGGTTGAAATAAACTTTCATGCGGGTCAAGTACTTACCACCGTCAACCAAGTTACTCACCTAAATCACTTCATGTCAGTAGCGTTCCTTTCAAATTATTGTGTTATTAAAATGAAGTATAAAAGTTTCGCAAGTAATTTATTTCATTAAAATAAAGTGGCCCTTCGCCGACAGATGAAATCATTTTTAATCAGAAAAGAAAAAACGGAAACGCTCAGCTTATTGTGATGGAATAAATAGTTTAACATATATATCAAAGCATACACATCCTCGACGTGGAACAAAAAGTCACTAACTAACAAGTTGACAGTTTAGAGTCAATGAATATTTTTTCGATTATAAATACAATAAATGTGCATGTGAAAATTAAAGTTTTGGTTTCATACTTTATTATAGTTGTATTTCATACCTCTTAAAGTCTGACGATATAATAATAAAAATATGCTAATAAATAATTCATGCATATTATTTAACAACAAAGCATTGATTATCATATTTGTACAGAGCTAATTCCATCTTAATTTAAAATATTAAAGATTTTTTATTTACATAATTTAAATATTTTGAGAGTTTATATATCTTAGCCCTTTAAATGCCAAACAACAATATATCGCTCTTCGAAATAATAGCAAGAAATGCAAAAATCGATAATTTTGCATTTACGCATTTAGTTTTTTTAAATCTTACACGCAATTAATGAGATAAAAGTAAATTAAGGGGCTTAATTAATCAATAATCTCCTCGGCAACTGAGAGGTTGGCGTGCTTCCTTGCAGGGCTGCACCGTGCTAATGGCCAGATTGGGCACCGCACAAGAGCGCCTAAGTATGATGGACGCCTTTTTAAAAGAAAAATGAACGAAATCCATTTTCTACTTGCTATGATATTAAATTATCCTGGTCAATCAAATATATTATAAAAAAATAAGATACGTATTTAAAGTACTTAAGCAACAACAACTTAAAACAGCTTAAAAGCTATACACCACTGAAAATAATATATATAAACAGATGGCTTAAAAAACTATTTTCATAAAAACGCCTGATAGCCACGACGCGGTACTGCGTCCTCGTATCCGGAAACACCCCATTGAGTTGAGTAATTTTCTAACAATCAATTCCAATTAAAACTAATTTGCCAAGATATGCCTTCATATCGTGGAGATATATAATATATACCCCAATTTAAGAAACGAAATCTTTACAGTATAAAAATCCATATGCTCCACTTTCGAGAAGAACAACATAAAATCCCATGGCTAATATTGGTATGGATGTCTTTGATAACTACTTGAGAAATCAAGAACATCAGCTATTTTTCATTTCTAAATGAAGGACTATCCTGCCAGTAGTAATGCCAATGCGTAGAGTAACGGCGATGCTTAACAAGCTTGCCACGAATATTGATATCTTCCATCTATGTGAAAGTGAGTTTAGATGGATGGTATTTTACACATTATTGAAACAGGGTCTGTCTCACTTACTTGGTGGACACTCTCATCTTTTTTTCTATATTAATTTTTTAAATTCTTTCTTATATTTTTACAATGTTGTCTTTATTTTTATGTGTTCTCTTTTATTTTTATAATAATCATATATATGTCGTATTGTAAATGTATTGAACTTATAATTTGTAATGTTACAACACATGTAAAATAAATAAGTAAAAAATGTACGGTGTTTTTCATTAAATTACTTATAGTTGACAAAATTTCACACTAGGGTATGGAAAACGTCGCAGTAGCTAAAGAATTAAACGACGAAATTTATATGGGTTTTTAATAAATAATTTGACAAATCAATGATATAACATTTTGTGTTAAAAAATGTTAGATTTAAAAAGAGCTAATTTGATTAAAGGCTTGTCTAATTTATAATCTAAAAGAACCACGTATTTCATGTGAAACGGCTATATAATAAGGAGTCGAGTTTAGAGCAAGGCTACCCGAATTTGACGACTCCCAGCAGACATAGATTTCCGGCTAACCGAGTTACTAGTGTGCCTGCTAATTTCGTTATAATGGATCGCCCACACGTCGAGTTGCCGTTTATTTATTTGGGAGATGACTAACGACAATTTCTAGCATGTGTAGACATGGCAATATGCATGTGAAACTACCGAACTGCGTAGGCAGTACGGACTTGGGTCGATATATGAAATTATAAATTAGACACCGTTGACCTTTTTACATTTTAAGTAAATTTGTCGCCCTATGTTTTAACGTACTTCATTAGAGTGTTGATTAAGTTACTCGAAAACAAAATATACACACAAATAAAGAAAATTCAGTCGTCGGGAAAATGGAAAAACTTTTTCATCTAATTACCTCTATACAAATACAAGTTCTTATTTAAAAAATAAGCTGACCTATTTTTTATATTCACTCAATCGTTTACATTTCAAATAAATATACGCTCTTCAAACAAGTTCGTTGTTGTTCGTTTAATTTCGTTTATTTTATTAAAATCTTTTTCTTCTGTGAACCATGTCGGGTTTGGTTTATATTTATTATCAGTGGCGTAGCTGCCGTAGAGCACTTGAAGAAAACTGCTCTAGGCGCAAGAATCATAGGGGGGGGCAAAATAATGAAATAAAAAGTGCATCAGAAAGGGTTTTTTTATTGGTAAACTGAACATTTTATTTCTTTTTTTTTCATGTTGTAACATTACAAATTACAAGTTTAATACGTTAACAACACGATCTACATATAGTTATGGCGAAAATATCAAAGACATTAAAATATAAAAAAAGAATAAGGAAAGAATTAAAAAATATATATATACACAGAAGGCAAAAGAGACTGTCTACCAAGTAAGTTAGACAGATCATATTCTAATAATGTATGTAAAAGCATCCATCCTAGCTCGCTCGGTGGAAGATATCAATGTCCGAACCAATCTCGTTAAACATCGCCATAGCCCTCCGCATTGGCATGACTACTGGCGGGATAGTCCTGCATTTAGGAATGAAAAACAGCTGATGTTCCCGATTTCTTAGGTACTTATCAGGGACATACAGACCAACATTAGCAAGAGCGGCAGAGTTATCAATGAAACCACGCATAAGTCGAAAAAAATGTGTCGCCAAATACATGTGCAAGTCTTGAATTGTAAATAAATTGCTATTAAGCAAGGCTTACATAAAAATAAGAAGAAAAATCTTCAGAACTCTTCCAATGGGGTGCACTGATATTAATTGCTCCATAACGCTGACAGTACAAGTCAGTAAAAATATTGATGACCATAAGCTAGAGACATGTACAGTACATTTGTTAAATTATTCAAGAGGACCAAAAAACTTTGTAAACAAAACAGTATTTGAAAATTAAAGAAAACGAAATATACTTTTTTTAAATGAAAATAAATATTTTCATTTTATTTGCTGTTACAAAAAATATTTTTGGCACTCTTGAATAATTCAACGAATGTATGATACGTGTTGTCTACTTATGCCCATCAATACAATGATAGTACCTACTTAAGCTGTTAATTAGGTTTAAATTATTTTTAATACACTCAACAATGTATTTTTATTATGTATAGTTCTATATTATGTTGGGTAAAAATAATATCCAGAAATTAATTGAATTTATATTACTAGATTTCACTTTAAAAATAAATGAATTCACGCTATGAAGTTTTATGTTTGTTTGCATAAGATTCATTTAAAACAAAGCCTATTGGTTATCAATAAGTGTTGTAAAAATTATACTTTGGGCTCAAATATTTTTTTACATATATTCTATGTTCGCTCCCAACATGGAGCATATGGATCTACACAGTGTGAAGATGTCCACTCCGAAAGTGAAGTATATGGATCTCCGCAATGTGAAGACTGCTTGACAGATTATTTTTCACGGTTGTTTGTCAGACAATTACTCAACCCAATGAGCATTCAGTCCTGAATTTTCGAATTTGAAAATCCGACAGATGGGATTCAAACCTGCATTCCCCGGACCGCTAAGCGTGCACGCTACCAACTACGCTACCAGGGAGACAATTATTTAAAATAAAAAAATATTACAAAATTAATTATTAGAGCGCTTGAAATGAATGTCGTATTTTTTAATCAAATATTATCATTCAAAATTAAATATTAAACTGTGAAACAAACTAATATTTGAGTAAATAATTCTGTTACGTTGTGTACTCATAAAATACAATACGGGTTAGATCAATAAAACTTAGTTTTCTGAAAATAAGGCCTCGTTGACAGTCCCCTAGCGTATCCGGTTCTAAAACCGAGCCTTGCTTTGTTAATCTCAGAGGGATGCGTGTCATATAAGGCTACGATTCAAGGAAAATCCTTCTGTCTGTTTCTTACGACACGGGTGACATCTGTGCCACTGGCGGCTCTCTCCAGAACTACTTAGAATAATTTAATATGAAACCATACGTGGTGACACGTGATTTTTTTTTTTTTTAATGACGTTTTTCCCGCCATAACTCGACGTTTTTCAAACGTATTCAACAGATTTTTATATTATGTAATAAACTTTAATATAAGTGCGAACAGATACTTTTATTAACACAAAAATAAATATAGATTTAGCGACAAATTTTTTCGATATCAACTGTGGAAATAAAAAAAATGTATGCCTCAGTTTTTTTAAAAATAGCTTTTTTTCGATAACCATAATATATGCAACTTAATGTACGTTCTATCGAAAAGACTTAAGCTGTAAATGTCGAACTAGTCAAATCTAAATTTAGTTTTAGAGTTTGAAAAAAATTATGGCCTGCCTAATATGCAACCAGGAAAAAGGATATCCACCACATCAATTTTATTAATTCTTCTTGAATACCTCACTGAATTAATATTAGATTTTGTAAATAAACACTCGTTTAAGTATTCATGCACTTTAAGGTTGTATCTATTTAATATTTAGATTAAAATCCAATATCATTAAACAGACGTTTTTTGTGCCTTCTGTAAAAATAATCACGTGCGTACTTTTTCCTTTCCACAGTTGATGTCTTATTATATCGTCCAGATCCAATCTTATTCCTGAGGAAAATTTCTTCTTATTCATCACTATATTTACTTCCGTCTACATTTCCCAAGACCTCTCATTTTGTTCAGTCATGTGTTAACTTCATCTACTTCTAACCACTGTATAGCATTTTTTTTCATTTATTTCTTTTTCAAAATTAGTCTCTTTTGTCATACAGAAATCAGAAATGGTAAAGATAAGAATACTTTTGCTATCGGCTAGTTTAGTATGTCCTTGATAACTAACTGCAGAATTAAGATCATCGGGTATTTTTTATTCAACTTTATAGGAATAATTTGCCCGTAACTCCATCAATACGGAGAAAAAGAGTTTGTTTAACGAAATACTTTAAGTTTAGATAATATTCACCCGTATGAAAATGAGTTTGGATGGATTTTTATAAATTTCTAGATTAGTATTTGTCTAAGTTTCTCGACAAACCCTTAATCTTTCCCTAATTAAATTCTTCCCCAACTTTTATTAACGTGCTTTTTTTATATATATAACATTTAATTTAAGCTCCATGATATCTTTTGAATAAAACTTTTATGTTGTGCTGCAAACGCATTGAACTTAAATTAATCGCAATATGTTAAATAAGTAAATGAAACAGATATTACTCAAGCTTTCCAAATAAAACTTTAAAATTAAGGCAATTTATAATTACGTGATAAAGGCTGTTATATATCATATTTTTCTGCTCGTGCTTATTTTATTAAAAGTTTTATATTTATTATTTAAGAGTAAAAAAAAGCTTTAAAATATAGTCCTGTTATGTTGAATAAAGCTTTACAGTATAATAAAATGCATGACTGTCAAAATAAACTTAGGATTATTTGCCTTACCTTAATTTATAACTGCAAAAGTTATAATGTATTTAACGATCCAAGAGAAGTGAGTTATAATCGTCACAATATTTTAAGCCCTCAAAAAGCTTATGTGATAGAGTCATGCCGACTGACTCAGGGTTTTATCATATCATATATCCCCACCTTGAAAATATTTGTATCAAAAAAATATCGTAATTTAAAATATCATTTATCACGGCATGCAAATATCAAGATTTTACATTTTTTTTTTAAGAAAAAAAAACAATTTTCCATAGTAAAAATATACCGTACTTTATCATTCAAAAGATAATATAATAAAATTATTCCCATATTATATATGGTAACCATCTTTCCATTAGTTCTTATTGGTATAAGATAACTCTAATGTGTACATTTCTAATACACGTATTACCTAAAATTTACTGTTGTTAAATTAATATGAAGTAAATTTAAAAACTATTGTTTTATAACAGTAGTAAAGACTTTTTTAAGGAACTATTTGCAAAGTGAACTTATCCCACTATACCAAAATGTAAAAGGGGAGATTTTTAACTGGCATTTTTTGTATAAAACATAAGTCAAGTATGCAAACGAGTTGAAAAAAACAATTTTTAAAATACTGAAAACAAAAATAAATATTGAAAAACATGTTATGTGATTATTATAATAAAATATACGTATTCGAAATGTTTTCTTTTAAATTTTTACATAGTGGAATAAGTTCATTTTGGAAATACACCCTTATTTGTAATACGAGCCAATCGAGCTTACTGTAAAGATGGCAAATAGCGTCGCTATACAAATAATAAATAAGATGGTTCATGCAATGTGAATTGGGAACCGCGTAAATTTATCGTATTAACATTTATACAGGACTATAATAATTGAAAGCCTCTTGTGGCTTGTTTTCCAGATTCAGGCAACTACAAATATAGATGGATTTAAATTATTAAATTAGCAGCATTTTTTTTGCTTCAAAATTAGTAATAAAGTAATGTTTTAAATTCATGTATGTTTAGTGGTACATTATATCGACAATGGAAAAGAAAAAAGACGCAACCCTCAAATTTTATTTCAAATTATCTCTTTTTCGATAGTCACAACGTATGTAACATAATACACATTCTGTCAAAAGAATATAAGCCGAAAATGCAAAATTAGTGTTGAATTTAGCTTCTAAGTTTGAAAAAATGAAAACTTGTAAAATTTGTGACCGGGAAAAAGGGCTTTCACCACATTAATTGTATTGGTTCTTTTTAAACAGTAAATTAATATAAGATTGTGTAAATAAAACAGCAGTTTTTAGTCTTGGTGCACTTTAAGATTGTGTGCATTTAATATTTTGACTTAAGCTCCAAATCATGCAATAGAAGTTTTTTGTGTCTCCTGTAAAATTTGGTCTGTGTGGGCTACGTCCTTTTTTCTTTCCATAGTCGATATGTTGTGTCAATCGTTGGAGAATATCTTATGACTTAACAATTCGCGAATTGTATTTGTATATAATACATCCATCTTTCAGAGAAATTAACACTCGAATTTTAAAGTATAAAATGTATTATGTATAAAACATGCACATTTGATTATTTTAAGTTTATTATAACAGTCGACCGTATTACTCAAGTTTCACAAATCACACATTGCGAGGGAGGCAATCAAGTCGGTGGTTGCTCATAATAATTTCATCCATATGACTTAGCAAGTTTTTATGTTAGAAAAATAAAATTCGTCGCCGAGGTCGTTACGTTATAATGAGTTTCACAACTTTTTACATTTTTCGGGCAATTTTGTTTTATCCGTTCGTACAGCTGGACACTAGGGCAGAAAAATTATTTATATGTCTAACTTATTATATTGCCTATGGAAAAAAGTTTTTTTATTGATAGTATTGGGTTACATTCTTTTTTTTTTGTATTGTGTTATCATTTTTTCAACGTAATACGATGGTCTAGATTCATAACTTAGTTAGAAGTGTTTAGGTCAAATTTTTTTAAGGTATTAAGTTCAAATCCTAGCGGGATGAAATCTGAAGAAAGTATGCCGACAATTGGAAATTGATGTGTTCAACTCTCTGTGAAAATATTAACGTATTTTATATTTTAATGAATTGTATTACGTACATATTATAATCATTTATTATTTTTTAAACTGTTTTACCAATCCTACTGAAAAGTTCGTAAGGTACAATATATGAATCTATATATTATGATTATAATGATAGATCTTTTTTAAGTGGATCGGTTATCAGCCACTTTTACCAACCACAACAATCAACTTGTTGGGAATGATATTTATTACGAATTGATTGCTTAGTTAGTTTATTAATTATATTAGTGAATGTTTTCTTAACAGAGTAAAGGTTAGTGTGCCCGCCAAGTATCTGCGAATACGAGTTCGATTCACACATCTCCACCGAATTAAAAAAATGCAGGACTAAATTAAGTTGGGTCAAGTTAAGCAAAAATGACCTAACTGCGTTTATACAAAGTGAAGTCATTATACTTCAAAGTTTATAAATGTTTTAAGCTTCTTTATGCGAATGGCTAACAAGCAATTTTCGTGAAAAATAATCTGTCAAGAGACGTCTCCGCATTACGGAGATCCATATTCTACTCTACTTTTATGATTAAATTAATATATATATATAATTATATATCGTCGCATTACTGGCAAAAGACGTTAAAGTGAAAAAGTGAGTTTTGAAATAATCGAGTTTTAATGTTTGAGTCTCTCTTTTTGCCGGTAATATTGCAGTAATACGACGATAATATTTATTAAATTGTAGAAAATTTTTCATATATTTTTTGTAACTTGTGAAATTGCTATTTAATTTCACATGTTATCAAACAACAATATATCTTCGTCAATAGTGCAAAAACACGTAACTTTGATTTTCGGATTAATCACTTCATAAAGTATAGTTTTTTTTTGCAGTCTCTCGTATCATTGGCATATTTTTGCATTAACACATCATTGGTAGACATTTTATAAACATATGTGTTAGTAAAAAAATATCCAAATGACAGGGAAATTACAAAAAATAAAAGTATACTTTACGATGTGAGTTGAACCAACAAATCAGGTTTTTGGTTTTTGCAATATTGGCGACGATATTTAATTTTTTATTTTAGTATTTAAAAAAAGTATTTTCATAATTTAATATGAAATAAAAAATAATATTTCAAAAGT
>JAGVSQ010003336.1:0-21878 GCA_022683975.1 Rhyacophila evoluta | reverse complement strand
TAATGTATTAAACTTATAATTTGTGATATTACAACATGTTTAAAGTAAATAAATAAAAAAAAAATTACAATTTCACGTTTATTTATTAATAAGAAACCACTTAAATTATTCTATTGTATTAAATAGCTAGTATTACATCCATATTTTTGATGATAAGAACTAGTTTCATCCATTAGATGTACGAGTTTAAAATTTATGAAATTATTGTACTTTGTTAACTTTTATGTTAGGCGTAAAAAAAGATTTTTTGTATTTTTTTCCATTTTATAAAGACACAATATTTATGAATAAATCTTTTAAAGCTCATATTTGATTCAAATTCCTACCAAGATTATATTTCTAAAATCTCATCACAATCAATTTTAAAATTTTGTTTTTTGTGTAAACTTACTATTAAATCTCGTATTTTAAATTTTAGAAAATGTCGATTGAGGTTTATATCTATCATTGTGATACTTTATATAATATAACATTAATTTATGCAGAGTTAAATTTCAGGTGAAACTTGCCTTTTCAATTACCATTATCTTTAAATGCTTTTCGTCCCGGAGACTTTGAATCTCCATTCGACATATTATACATTCTGATGTAAATTGGTATATTATGGCTTCTTTTCAAAGCGAAACTATTGAAATTTTTTGTTGTTTTAATAAAATTAAATACAGTTTTAATAATTGCAAGTAAAATATTTCAAACCATTTACATCAAAAGTGTTCTAAAAGCCGAAGATTTATTCACAGAATCAATGCTTTAAGTTAGAAGCTTGCTCTACCGAGTCCACATTCTCTGAAGTGCACACACAGTAAACAGAGCGATTTGTGTTTGAGTTCTATTTCTGGAGAATCACCTGTAGTGTAGAAAATTTCATGAATGCATGAGATTTTAATGAGCCGATTCTGTTCAAAGAAATTTTGTATTTCCTTTACTCAAATACAAACTTTTAAACTGTTGAATTAGGTCAAACTTATTATTAAAAATATAACGATTAGTTTAGAATTTAGTTAAGGTTATTTGAATATAATGATATTTAATTATTCTATTATCGATTTTAGTTTACTATTATTTCATTTTTATACCAAAAATACGTAGCATTACAATCATTGAATAAAAATTGAAATGATTATAAAAAAAACGTGAAAACGAAGTAATTCATCGAAAAGTATTGAAATATCTGGTAAAAGCCTTCACCAGTAGTGATGATAAATTATAGTTTGAAGTTCTTCTACTTATTCATGTGGATAACTGCAGGATGCCGATAATAACGTCATGGAAAATCCCTAGTTGCCAGTTTAAAAAAGAGCTTCTCAAATCGGTTGGTCTGGTCAGCTATTATAACATGTTTCTACAATATTTTCCCGAAATTAAATGCGGGTTCTTACGATGATCGAGAAGGTTGATTTTCATCAGAGGTCGACAATAATAGAGGTTAGACACGCTAGCCAAGGTTAGCCAAGGGACCATAAAAGCGCTTCACATTGATGCATCACGGTATATACACGAAAAAATGGTGCCAATATGTGGCGGTCGATGGAAGGGAAAGTAAGTACACTATAATGGGATATAACATAAGTATTGATCAAATGTTTATGGTATAGGTACTCGAAGTTATTATATCTCGGTTCACGGTTGCGACCTTCTATAACATGACGTGTTGTGATACAATGAATTATTATAGTGGCAATGATTTATTTATTAAGGCAAGTAGACGGTAATGAATTTTCCTTGTATGGTATTAAAAAGGTCGACGAATACATCTATTGAATGGCTATTTAATCCACGACCAAGCTGTGATCTCCGAATGGTTTTAATTATTGGGTATTATAAAAAGTCACCTTAGCGACAAGTAAAAGTGTCTTAATATAAGCCGCCATTATTTTTGCGGCAAAGCCAGAGTACACATTTTTATTTGGTATCCTAAATAAACGGTGAAGTTTAATTATGGAAATTTTGCAAAGTCGAAAAGCGAGTGAAAATGTAAATATTCACCTTAAAATGGTGAAAATTTTGCACAGAAAAACGGCGGCAAATTCGAAATGTAAACTTGGAACGCTTTATACCTTCATAAATTTCAGTAAAATGCATTTTCATTGACAGCAATCTGCTTGGCCTCAGTAACTAACATTTACAAGTACAATTTTTGTTTTCGGTTTTTGGAATTTGGGTCATGATCTTAAAAACTCATTTCTTAAACCAAAATACATGGATTTGGCATGGATGCAGCGATGTCTGCATTTAAATATATTTTTGGAAAACCACTAAAATAAAGCTACCTTCAGGCGCTGCAATAATTTAGACAATTATTGGAGGAGAAAGATTTGTTGAATTTGTATTTTCCTGCGATGCTGTAACTATTTGAGTATCTATACGTTTTATATAAATAGTTTTCAGATGTTCATTCTGGCTGTTATTTTAGGTCAACTGTTTTACTTTTGACTTTTAACATCATCACTGAAGAGGCCAAAAATATTGTATACTGGCAAGTATTTAAATAAATTTGGAATAACAGGATGAATAAAGTATTTCGTGTTAAAAATGAAACTATCTATGTTCATGTGGAACAAATATTTTGTTGCATTTAAAAATAAATTAATAATATTCAGGGATTTTTCAATTTTGCGGACAAAATACTTTTTTTAAGAGTTGTGCTGACTTGGCACATAGATGGCAGTAGCTAATAACACTTTATCACCGGCGGTTTTTTTTGTCCTCGTATCTTCTAACGCCCTATCTCACTATTCAGAGTAAAATGTATTAGGCGCACAGACAGCTATAAGCGGTATATTTCAACGCGGCAACATTCTTCACATACAAAAATGCAGTTAAAAAGTCTTTCTCATAATTTTTTTAAATTCACAAATATATAATAAACAGAGAGTCTGATATTTGAAAAATAATTTCTTGTATGTATTTATTTTAATTTGAATGCATTCGATTTAATACCACATATTAATATAATTTATGATATTGTAAGTATTATTCAATATTTTCGTTATCCTATCTACCTATAATCTCAATATAAATTTCTAGATATAAATTTATTTAAATTACAAATGAATAACGGGTAAATAATTTTTGTTTTTGTATTAATTAAATACGTAAAAAAAAGTAAAAATATTCTTTGCTCTGGATGGAATGCAAGAAGGTTGCGTGGAATGCCAGACGCTCCACATGGGAAATCCCATGCACTAAGGCAGCAGAAGAACGGAAAGGTCTTGCAATCTTGACGCAAACATTTTATACCGGGAAAATGATACAATTTTGTTAGAAACACATTACAAGACTGTAGATTAATAGGGTGTCACTCAACTTACATGATTATTTTTGATGTCAAAATAAAGTCACCAGAGTAGTGGAATTTTGTTTCGTCAATACTAATTTCAATAATATTACCAAACTGCACGTATTCCGATTCTCCATTACCGTATTGATCAGAAAATACCTTTTATTATTTACCTCCTCAAAGGTAATGTTTTCCTAGTGGAAACCAAATCAGTCGATAGGATATAACGGTATTGCCAATCCATTGATCACTTTGATTGGAAATTCATGGAAACCGATAACAATTAAGGCTTCGATTTCATAGGTACATACATTTATATCTTCCTTATTTACATAATTCTACTCAAAATGCACCAAACAAATAAAACAAATGTATACGAGAAAAACCGATATTGCCGCTTTTTAATTGAAAATATTGTTTATTAGAAATCCAGATAACTATAAAAAATAGTTTATTTATTGGTACTTACGTACCTACTTATTTTATGGCCCTGATTTAAAAAGTTCCCATTCATTGTAAAAAAACGTCAGCAACAAGTGAAGGTAAAGGAAACGTCAAGTATTAGGCTAACAGAAGATGAACGAGTAAAAATGTTTTCACAATATTCGCTATTTAATAAAAAGATTCAAACCATTATAAAGCAGATTTCCCCCAAAAGCTGTGCATTATGATTCACAGCTGTCGCTACGCGTATCATTTTGTGATAATAGTGATATAATATATGGATCAAACTGCCGTTAAAAATAATTTATAATTCCTTGGATAACATATGTATATGAGGATAACAAAAACGTTTAAATTTATTTTTCTATCAATTAATTATTTTTGTCGTTACTCTAAACATTTGAATAAATGCAATTTAGCTACCTAACCTAATAATTTATGAGCATCTATTGTATCCTTCTTCTTATTTTTATAAGCTTTTATTTAGTTCTGCTTTTTAAAACTTCTAATAAGCCATGTATTATAAGCATTTGTAGTACATTATACACTGATTTTAATGGTAGTATAACTTGATTTATCTATATAACCATTATTGAAAACTCCGTAATAATGAATTGACGAATTAAGAGATTATAAAATTAGAATATGTTTAATCATCAAATTGAATTAACATTCTCTTGTTTAGAACATTTTTATAATGTCTGTAGTTAAACATTATGCTAATGCGAGTTTATTTGTTTTACGTTGATGGCTATATTGGTTATGAAACCACTTTTAAAATAATACTTACTAATTCTTTACCAAATGCAGGATTGGATGCCGCTCGAATTGAACAATAGTTTGACAAGCAACTCTCGTAAAAAAAATAATCTGTCGAATAAATAAGTCGTTTTTACATTGGGGAGATCTATATACTCCACTTTCTGAGTGGATATCTTCACACTGTGTAGATCCATATGGTCCACTTTGGGAGCAGCCACGAAGTTGTCACGATTGTATTTTTATTCTGGCTAAATGTTTCTTTAATAATTTTATTAATATGTTTTATTTTTTCTAATCGTGTTCCTAATTTAACAATATTGATGATTACTGTTAGAACAACATAACCATGTTTTTATGTCCAGTATTAAAAACTATGCTTGTTCTTATTGTGTATCTATATGTACTTAATGAATGGAAAAAATAAAGTATATATAACTCATGAAAACTTCATGATACTGAAGTTTAAGAGTGGCTATATATATATATGTATGATAGATTTAGAAAGAAGATAATTGTGAACATTTTATTTTCGATGATTTATGAACTTTTCACAATTGATACCATCATTTTTTAAGGATTAATAAAAGACGTTATTCACAAAATACCAAATATAACAATTTATTTGAAACGAACTGCATAATAAAAAATTAAATAAACATTGCACATTGCTTTTTTCATAAATAAATTAAAATTAGTATTGCTTGAGATCATTCTTTTTTACCTTGGATAAATCACTTAAAAACTACATAATCTAAATTATTTTGAAATTAAATACTGTCCCAGTAAAATTTTAACTTATAATATAATCAAATTGAATATTCAAAACCATTCGAATTATAAAAATTTAAAGTTATAGATTTAAACAGAAATGTATAAATTAAGATATTTTCAGGTTTATATTAAATTCCATCAGTCGAACATATTAGTTATCAAAATAGCTCTAATTATATAAATAGAGTTTGGTATTTTAACTATGATTGCAGAGATTCTTTTCTATTCAAAAGGCTCGTTTTGTCTATGTTATTTGAAGATTCGTTTTGATCAATAGAATTTTTAGTAGGCCGATCCTTTTTAGGTAATAATTTCATACATTCCACCAAGTACGTGTGCATTAGGTTATAAACTAAAGTCAATTGAGCCACCTTTTCTTTACAAGAAGGATCTGTTTCGATTAAAAACAGTCTGGAATCGAGCAATTTGATACAAGCTATAATATAGTTTCGTACAGTCTTCGGTTTAAAATAATTATTCATTGCTTCCATAAACATAGAAACATATTTCTGCTTTCCGAGTAGATCGTCAATATCATCAGCCGAACAAGGATTTTGTTTTTGTAAATAAACAATCAAACGTTTTGCGTATCTTTTGTATGTCCGGTAAGTCCTTTGTTTTTTTGAACTCAGAGTCCTCCCCATGGTCATAGATTTTTTCATATCATTTATAACGTATTTGTATTTTTCGTCAAGTTTTGTATCCAGCAAGTCTTGTAATCTGTCATTTTCGGACGTTTCTGAATTTGCTGACACAATTTCATATGAATAATTGCTACTTTCGGATTCACTTGACGATGTTTCGCGTATTGGAATTTCAGTCTCAACTGGACTAAGAATAGTTGTATCTGGAATTGTCTTAATCAAATTATTATTTTCTTCTCCATCAGTCGATGAAGATTCACATGATCGTCTTCTTTTACTTCTAGTTACGAGATCCGTAGAATTTTCAACGTTGTCTTGGTCAGTAGGAGGTGGATCAACTTTTTTCCTTTTGGCAGCTTTTTGCGGTTTTACAATTGTCCTTGCATTATAGTTTGTAAGAATGTTGGCATCTTGTTCTGTAAGTGGCATTACCCTGTTGGTGGTGGCACTAATCGGAATTATTCTAATCTTCACCATGGCATACCCTTCGTGAATTTTCTTTTTGATATTTGGATCGTCGTATGTGTCTCCCCATAAATCCATAATAGCAGACTCTTTCAAAAATTTCACTTGGCAGAGTTCACCGTTAAAAAATCTCTTGCGCTGTCTTTCATTGACAGTCTCTCGTTCTTTTCCAGTAAGACCATGTCGTTTAGTCAAGTGGTCTGGTAATTTACCGTATGTAAATTTTGCACAATTTTCTATTGGACATGGTATATTGGCGTGGTTTTGTTTTTTCGTCCTTGGCGCTGTAGCAGTAGATTCAATTGCCTTCATTGTTAAAATTCTGAAAACAAAAAATAGATATGTTTTTAAGATGAATTTAAAAAATATAAAAACATATCTCCGTTGCAACAAAAAATACTGAGAGATTGTATATTCGTATGGGTGTATCGGATCAAATGTATGAACTATCCCTTTCTCTTTCTTCCCATCTCTATCATTGAGAACCCACCCATCTTGCATTCCGTTGGAATACGCGGCATTGTCTGTGTTCTCATTTTGCGTTGCTTGTTTACTTTATACCCTCAACAAAGTCTGCTGCCCTGGTATGGTTGTTGTGGAGTTTTTACCAATGTTGTCTGTCGATGGGAAACGTTTGACGGGTACGCCGATTTATTTATTAATTAAAACGAATAAAAAACTATAATTATGATCGAACAATAAAAACTTTTTTTAAATGGTGTTTTTGTTGTTACGTGATATTTCTTTTAATAAGATTTATCATAGTTATTGTCTATTTACTTGACACATTCGAGAAGAATGAATGAACGAACTAACCTAATTTAAATAAGGGAAAAACTCTAATTAATAAATGTCATTCATTCTTCATTAATAAAAATGTCTGCAGATTTTTATGCAAATAAGTATCGAGTTATTTATTATATTACTAATTTATTTGATTACCTACTTGAATCATTTAAAATATATTTTATGTTTTATTTTAGGTTTGTTGTTTTTGTCCGGCAACATTACGCGACGTACACTGTCAATTTTGTTGCTTGCATGTTTGACAGAGCCTTCTGACAAGAGATGTATGTATATACCAGGCGATCAGAGGAGCGAAGAGATATAATTTGTATGAAATAAATACGGTCTACCAACTGGAAGAAAGGTTGTTTACTACCTTACATGCATCGCCGCTAGACTGGTTAATATTATATTAATATTGTTTTCGATGCATTTATGAGACTTGCATTCGATGTAAACATGTTTACTGCTGGTATTTTGTAAACAAAAAATAATTAATCCATCTTCCCACTAATTTTATTTCGTACAACGATGTTTTTAACGAAAATTTAAATTTGTGATTATCAGCTTCTTTCAGTCGGCTGCTTTAAATTATGTGTGAAAAATACAATATAATTATTTTTAATATTTATGTTTTTGCATGGGATTTTTTTCGCTCAATATTGCACTAAAAATAATGTACAATTGTGGCGTATGTACCAATGTAGAGCCTGCGCGCGCGTACATTTATTTTCATTCTAAAAGTTTTGCCAACAAAATATACCTTTCAGAAAACATGCTGCCCGGATATAGTTGTTATTTGAATTTTACGGAATGTTTCGACTTTTGGTAACAAGAGAGCCATTTGAAAATCGGTAAAATAAACAACTAACCAACCAACCATATCAACCAACAAAGCGCATGTTACAAGCAACCACCAGTTTATTGTATATCTCCTTCGTTTCTTGTGCTCCTAATACAGTAACGTTGCAGAAAAGCAACAAAATAATGAAAGAAATATTTCGAACGAGAGTTTTTTTTTTGTAACTAAATAACATACCCATAGGTAATAAAAAAGTATTTCATTATGCATAACTTTTTATGTTGACAATTTTAATTCAATATTCTCCTCGCAAGTTGAGTTGTTATATTTTTATTTTTATTTAGTGTGTTGTTTGATTTTAACACGCGTCACAAACCTAAAGTACTTTTGTGACATGTTGTAACTAAATAACTTTGCTTTAATATAATAAATTTAGAACATTAAGTAAAACTTTTTGTCAGGTTGGCTGTCCGAGGCTATTTTCTTAACTAGATGATGCTTCTTCCGTAAGGGACCTTCCTTGCTATTTTATTATAGCGTTGTCATTAAGAGCTAATCTTCTCTTCCTCTCATTACATAACGAACGTATTCCAATTCCCATTTCTACATTAAAATAGTCTCTTCATAATATTTCCCTTGATTAAAATAATATTTATTTTACAAATTACTTTTCTTCCTTCTGTTATGGAGTTTTTGTATTACAGAATGCTATACAGTGTATATTTTGGTTTGTATTGGTTTGAGGCAAAATAATTATGAGGGTGATATTATAAGTACTGTGAAGGGAGAATTTTGGCAAGCAAACTCAAGATAAGTTTTATTTTCTCATTTTTATTGTGTGAATATTACATACCTTTATAATCTCTAGTTCACTGCAGGAACTTTGATCAATATAATTTTTTGAGATGCCTTTTGGAATCTGAAATAAATAAAAAAAACATTCATTTAAAAGTTTATTAAATTACGAAAAATTAAAATAAAAAATGTTTGCACAAATTGTGAAAAAAATTCTGCTTATTTTGACAGCCATATAACGTGACCTTGTTATAAAATGTATTGGTATATGTAACCAACACTACCGAGCTCTGTCGGGAAATAGAAGCAACAGAGTTGGGGTAGAAAATAACGACAGAGTTGTTTACATAAACCCTTTGCTGCAACATGTGCGCCTGATACACTTGTTGTTTGCATTAAACACAATTTCGTAGCAATTTATTCTCATATGACGGACGAGAAAGAGAAAGGAACCGAAAAAAATAATCCTAATAAATAATTTAAAAAAATACAGCGTCTATAATATGTATCATTTGTTTATATGTATTTGTATATATTTAATTTCTTAGGAAAAAAATCCATCGCATTTTTTATACAATAATATATATAGTTCAGTATGGAAACATAAATTAGATTTGTCAATAGCTATTTCGATTCGAGTAATTCTGGGCGATACTTACAAACACAGTGCCCTTCACATTGCGGAGATTTATATACTCCACTTTCAGAATGGATATCTTCACACTGTGTGGATCCATATGCTCTACTTTCGGAGCGAGCGTGGTACATACAATAAAAATCGATTCTGATACCGTTATCAACATAGAATTATTATAAATTAATATTGCCTACATATCGTAAATAATATTTGGTGTATATTTTCAGCAATAAAATTAGTAAAAGCGTACACTATGAAAAAAATACTACAACAACGGCTTTATTTATTACACATTTGACAATAAGTTCCTTACACAAATTTTATATCATAACGTAGATTATATTCGTTATAATGTGTGCTATACACATACATAATTAAGATTTTAAACTGATGCAGACTACAAGAATACGAAGATATGAATTACTTATTCCCTCATTGACATTCATTCCAAGAAGTGTGTTTTGTAATAAATTCACGAAGTTTGGCCCGCGAATCACGAAGAGATGTGATTAATTAATAAGCATCAATTATGAATTTCGCGAAAACGAGCGCGGAGCCAAAGGCATAAAATGATTAAATATTCCGCCAGTATCGGTTTTACTGAACAAACTGCGTTGCAAATTAATGAAATTGTACCTCCTCCTCGCTTTGAATGCCCGGGTTTATGATTTAATGGGATTAGGAAAACATGTAATCAACAAAATTAAGAACAAGATGAATAATTTTATAATTTTCTACCAAGAAACGAAACAGATTTTTGCAGAAACTGACTACAAAAGTAAAACTGTAATAAATATTTGTAATAAATGAATTTAATTTTGACATACTCATCGTAATGTTAGGCATACATTATTTATTGAATTAACTTAAACAAGAACAATAAAATAAAATTTTATTGGAGAAATTTGTAGCAATTATGGATTGCTTTTATAACACAAATATGTATGTTGATAAATTAAAAGAGACGCTTTTACTGAAAGATAATTGGAATCAATTTCACACCGATATTACCAATATCACCAATAATACTGCAAATGCATAGAAACCACGAATACTTTGACAAAAACCAAACAAAAAAATGATATATTCATTGAACTAATTTATTTGAAGTTTAAATATTGATATACTGATGTCTTGTTGACTTTTGGAGTATGAGCCTTGTGAGATTTTCAACTAATAAAACTTTAAAAAAATCAAATTATATCGATTTAAGCTAAATTATTTCTAAGAAAACTTTCTTCACAATTGTTTCCTATAATACGAATATTTATATTTTAATGTGTATTCTATCTAACTTTACGTCCAATACATTGTCTTAAAAGTGTATAATATATTACTATTTACAATATTTACAATTTGAAAGGTTAGATGTTTTAATTTTATTTTTTGGAAAATACTGAACTGTCTTAATTTTCATTTGAGTATTTTGGTATGACGAAATTCGTTCGAAATTATCCAAACCTTAACGATGTTTTCATATATGACATGCATCCCTGATACTATTTTGCATGCGTGTATTGTACTAACTGAAGTGAAACAGAGACAGGGGTATACAGTATATGATAGTAGATATAACTACCCGTATACGAGTATAATGGTGATAAATGCCCATCCCTTACACTCGTGGGGTGATAAACGAATTAATTTTCGGGATTATGTCGTTGCTTGTGGCGGTTTAACTTGTATATTTTAAATATTTATGTCCCAACGCCTATTTTGCATTATGCAAATATTTTTCCCCATTTTTTCTCGGGAACATCGTGTTTTTATCTTTCAGTTAAAAAGGCTTAATCGTTTTACCGTAAAAGGGTGTTTTGTCTCTTTGAGATCCTTTTATGTAAATGCACAACGCGATTAAAAAGGTTTTAATTATAATTTTACCGCAGAATTGAATTTATTTCTAGTATGAAGTTTTGTAGCAAATGAAAGTATTCAATTCAATTTTCAAAAAATATTTTTTAACATACACGATTTTCAAAAAATGTATGAATCTCGTGAAACGTCTAAAAAGAAAAAAATTCTGCATATGGCACATTTATTGATATTTCTCTGGCATATCTGCTTTCTATGCAGAGCATATGGCCACCATATGACGCCTCCTGGATTCTCTGTTACCCACCAGCCTCCTCGCATCCTCTCAGGTCATACCAGCACTATTTAGTTCCACTGAGTACATCCTATGAATAGTGCCCTACGGTCTTCTTATTCATATAATATATACTATTATTATCACAACTATAGTAAGTGAGGATTGAGACACGAGTTTGCCAATATACCTATACCGAGATTTAGATGTGAGACTATCTCAGTAATATCCCATGCTATTGAGGATAGCCTTGCATCTTGTCAATATTAGGATACATAATGGGCAAAATGAGATCGAATTAGCATATTATTAGATATTGATAAGAGAGTTGCAGCAACGGTGTGATGGTTACTGTGTATTGCGAAAGGGAAATAAAAGAGTTACAGTTTAAAATGGACGAAAAATGAAATTATGGTAAAATTTTATTACCAAAAATATCTTACACAGTCGTTTGTCGTATTAATAAATATGAATGGAATAGATGGATGTTTGAACAAAGATATATTAGAAAGAGTCTACGGGGCCGTATATGAAAATTGCATCTACGAGAAAAGGTGCTAACATGACTCAAAACATTTATTAATGTATGTATCTTCTTGGGAATACACGTGAGATAACTCTGCTGAAGATTTTGTAGTTTAATGATAAGACATACTCCATTAACTTCTTTTCAGTGAAAATATTAGAGAAAGATTTTTTTTTGAGACAGACGAAGTGGAAATGATTTATCACACAATAATTCATTTAAATAATTAACTTAAATTCTTTGTTATCATATGCTTGATTTTTTTAATTGAAAAAAATAAAGCATTAAATTAAGTAAATAAGAAATAGTTATACAATCTAATTTATTTATGATTTTTTTTTACTTTGATTAAGAACTTAGCATATTGGAAAACTGGACTGTTTTAAATACAATTTTTCCTAATTAGATTTTTTTCGAGTGTTATAAAATCCTTTTCGAGCTAATAATTCTCTGAGATAAAAGATGGCACGCGTGTGGGCGGAAGCGAAGAATAAAGGGCGGGGTTTTCCAACGCCCGGCTAATGTTAAGAGCAAATCGGGGGTTGAATGTTAAATATCACCCTCCGGAGCATTCTGTCATCCTGGCACTCGTACACCTTTCTTCAAAGCGGAATTTTTACGCAACAACGGAAAATTTACAAAAAAATATCTCAATTTAAATAAAAATACAACCAATTGAACATTATACGTTCTTGTATTCAATAATATCATAGTTGAATAATTTTTCTTTTACCAAATTTTAAATGTTTCATTAATTAACAATTAGGTGGTTATTGTTCGGCTTAATTCTACATTAGTGCTCACGTTTTAATGCTTATTGATTTGTTTTAATAAAGAAGCATGTTTTTAGCTTTTCGCTGATACTGTAGGTGAAGTATTTAAAGCTGGTTTTTATTTTAAATGTAAGATTTAATGTATTTTATGAAGGATTATAGAATGAAAAGTAGTGTCGCTTTTAATTTATTTTTTCATTAGTGTTGCATGAAGCTGTATTATTTTTTGAAAACATTTTATTACTCGTTGTGTAATAAAGATATAATATTTAATGATATTCGTGCATTGAAAAAATTTACTCTAAATGTATAAATTAATATAAGTGGTCCAGCAGTCAGATTTTAAAAATAACCTCGTCACTATAGAAAAACTTTAAGCTGCGTATACAGCGCCATTTAAAACAAAAACGTATTTTAATATTTTTATAATAAACAAGTAGCGATTGTTATAATTTTCGTCTGTTTAGCAAATGGGCTTATCAAATTTATGTCGATATAAAAATAGCTGCAAAGCAATTTAAAAAAAACCTTTATAAAAAAAAAATGGTCAATTTTGAAAGACTTTTCGTGGACACTGAAAACTGTTGCAGTGGCCTTGTTTTCCCTCGTTTACCTCACTTTTAAGTTTAAAGATCACTTGATATTTTTCACCCAGGAGGTCTGAATAAAAGCTAGGTGTTATGAATTATTGCCTCTACGTGTGCTTTATGATACGTGCGCGAAGGTAAGATATTGCTATGGGGTGAGAGGTATTTGACTTCCGCTAGGGTCTTTCTTATATTACTGTTTTAATTTCGCATTAAATAACTTTTACCTGAATAATTTCTGTTGTTTCTTTCGTTACTAAACTTTGGTTATATTAACGGTGTACGATTTTCTTCTCTTTATTCTACTACAGTGGTCATCACATTGTTAAATTCCATTTTTATATCGAACATGGTATCCATAAAAAAATATATTCCATAGTTTAGATAGTTTACTAGATAGAGAGCTTTTTAAAAAATATGAAATCTTTTGGCGAGTAAGAAGTTCTTTAGGCTACTAAGCTAGATATTAATTGGGTTTAGTTAGTTTATTCGAATAGGCAACACGCACCTTCTAGAGTATGCTAACTAAAGTCTTAGGAAGCTGTTCCTGAAATACTTTTGTTAATTTGAATAGGGCCTAACGTTAGTTATGCTACGATAAACGCCCGCATAACGAGTGTAGATACGAGCCGCGTGATGGAAAGGGGCACAAGTTCGCTTAAAAAACTCATTGATATTTGTCTTATTATATTAAAGTTATATTAAAATGCATTAGCATAACGTGACGCCAATGCGTTAACAGAGCTTTTAAAATTTTTATATACTATCACGATATTCATAGCACACATAGTAAATTAAAAATTTACAAGACACAGCGGTTAAGATTTTAACGACTTTTAATACTTAAACAAATTTCGATAATATGAGTAAACATGTTGTAATAAAATAATTAAAATACACTATTTAAAATAAGATTAAAATAAAAAAGATTTTTACGTTTACTGTAGAAGGATAGGACACTGTTATTATTTATATGTATATTATATGACTTACTCATCGTGGTTTACTGGATGTCGGACGTATAAATCACTCTGAACACTAATGGTTATGAGTTTGAATTTTAGCTGCTTAAAACTCACACGTTTTTAAGGTATATTTGAATACTGAAAGTAAACTAAATGGGCACGCATAAAAAAATTTGTAAAAAAATAATATTTAATATCTATCCAGCGTTTGCATATAAAAACTTGATAATTGATAATAATTAACTTTTATTTTTCAGATGACCAATTCTCTGATCCGTATAGGAAAGCTTCAGACAATTCTGAATACAAATAAACAAATTTCATTATAATGTATAATACATAAATATAAATGAAACTTAATTAAATTAAAAATATGAACAGTAATTGATTAATATGACGTAATTTAATGGTCGTGTATGATTGATTTGTAAAGTTTTAAAATATATTTAAAATTTCCAAATTCACAATTTATTTTTGCAATAAATTTCACCTTTTATCATCTTAATAAATAGTAAAATAAAATGTATTTAGTTGTTATTGTATTGAAATACATGTATACGTTTACTGATACTGTTATACGTTTATTAAAAAAGTCTAAATTTGATCACATATACCAATGTCATAATAACTTATCTATATTGATTTATTTAAAATATTACTTTATCTAATAATATAGTGTTTATTTATAAACGGCTTAAAACTATTCAAATTTATACATCATACATCTCGATCATGTGCGCTTCAGCTGTGGAACATATGGGTTTCACAAAAAAATTGATAGTTTATCTTGACAGCATGTTTTCACGAAGATTCGTTGTCAATAAATCAGTTAAATCCAGTTGGAATACATTCATACATCTTTAAAATTTAAAAAAGTTTTATGCCGTTTTTGAATTTGAACCTTTGATCTCAGGTACGCATACATACGCATAAATTCACCCAGTGGCGGTTTATACTACGCGTATGGTTAGATTAATAAAAATTAATGTATACATTTGAAAGATGTACTCACTTTTTTGTAGCAGGAACTTTTGAAAAATATTATTTTCACAATTCAGATTTGAAAAGCATGTTTAAGATTGAAACAAAAACTTATATTAGATACTGGCTTTAAAAGTCTAATGTATTTCACCACAGTATTTTTATTATTGTTGTTTTTTCCGCTGATTCGAAGATACAGCTTTTTGACAATCAAAGTTTTTCGTGAGAGAAAATTTGTTCTTGAAGCTTATGAAAATTGAAAACATAGCCTCCAACCACAGAACTGAATGCGAGCAAGGCTGCTTCGCTACTGAAATTATGTAACGGAATCTACGAAAAGCGAGAAGGGTAGACTTTTTTACTCTCCGGAACACCTCGATAATCTTCGGCAAATATCGTGTCATCCTCGGACTAATGTAAATTTGACACCATAGGAGCGTTTGATAAAGAAAATCTCAGGATGGTTTTTGATTATAATTGATTTTTCTAATTACTGTCAATAATTGAAAATCGTAGTTAAATAAAAATATAAAAATAATTAAGAACAAAAAATCCCTGAAATAATCATTATTTTAGATCTATCTTTTAGTACCCACAATATTTTAAAGATAGGTTTGTACTATTACATATTTGTACTATTTTTTCTAACCAATTTAAAACTATTTGTAATTTATAAATATCCATTTAGATACGTATGATAAACGTTCATATTAGAATATACGGGTCTAGAAGATGATAATTATTTTGATTTAAGAATAAATTTTAACTACACTTTAAAGTTAGTATTACGAATTTATTAACTAGGTTTTGCAGAAGAAACAAAAAACTATCGATTTGTTTTTTTGATATTTCAAAACTAGTTAATGCCATTGTATCAATTAAAGAAAAGCTTGATCGTAAATACAATAGAAATAATAATTGTTCGTAGTGAAACGAATATAATTAAGGTCACATGCATTGAAAAAATGTATGGAATTGATCAATATAATACGGCGATTAATTTAATTTAAAGTATACGTTTATGCATTTATGATACAAACAGCTTTGGTGCCTTTCCGTGTTTTACCAATTCCATGTTATGTACCGATTTAAAAGCGACTGTATTCATTGATCAATTAAAGTTGTCTAAAACATATTTTAGGTTGTGTGTTTTTTCATTGTATTATGAAATATTTGAATAGTATTATTGAATGTAATTACTGAATCCCTATCGATACTAAATGTGTGGTTTGTTTTTGTACAAGATGTACGCCGATTTGATAAAGTAATATGAAATTTTAAATTACTATTAATTTGCAATGATTAGCGATGTAAGATTATTTGTTCCCCATTGGCAGCTCTCATTATGATTTTTAAATAACTGATTGTTCCCCTTTTTTTCAATGAGTTAAATTATGCATACTTTTAATAAAGTATGAATAAAATTTTGTAATTTTTTGTTGAATGTTAAAATGATAAGAATAATTTGTTTTAATATATTAATTAATTATTATAACAATAAGTTTCACGATACACTTTTGTCTATAATTTGAAGCTAATTTTCTATGTATCGTAGATGATTAATAGAACGCACAATAATTAAAAAAATTATAAGCTTTTTCATACATGTGTATAGCCTACTGTGTAATTGAAGCTTTTCATTTTAACTTCAGGATACAAATTTTACGTACCGATTTATTTTCACTACTTTCAAAACTTATAGAGTAAAATATACTCGATAATTCGACATCTTAACAGATTATTTTTCACGAAAATTGTGTGTCAGACAATTGCTCAACTCAATAAGCATCCAGTTCTGTATTTTTGATTTTTTTAATCCGACTGATATGGGAATCGAATCCGCATTCCCCGTATAAAATAATATAATACAAAATAAGTTTTTTTTTGATTAACAAGATTACTCTACACAGTAACAACGCAATTTTAGAAGATATTTCGGAAGATTTTCATGTCCAATGTAATTAAGAAAACATACTGTAAAAAAGCGTTGCAAGTATTCTTAACATATTTATTAATTTGCTGCGTACATTTTTTTTATGTTTCAACTATTACTTTTTAAAATATTCAAAGCATACATATTTTTGGAGAAAAATAAAACGTTAGTATGATAAATAAAATCAGGGTAAGACCTTAAACGCTTTAGTATAAAATGTGAATATAATATGCATACTTTATTACATAGGCCACTGAAACCGTAAAAGCCTTTACGATCTTTTCAGGAAAAACGTCCCGCCTAGTCTCGTCGCATTGGGCGTGTCTTCAACATCTCACGCCCACCTCCAGCTTTTAACAGCCAATGAAAAGCCACGCCCATCGTCTTATATTAGTCTGTCTTATATTTTCATGCTTCAGTAGGCTAGCATAATATATATTTAGTGAGTACTACCATTCTGTTCACATATTATTGATTTGGCGTTAGCCGAAATTATTGCGAATTCGAAGGAAAATTACTTGATTTCAATATTGCGTTTAGCATAAGAAGAATATTTTCTGAATTGAAAAGTTAGTTTTTGAAATCATGTATGATAGTAAAAACTAATATCGTAAAAGATAAGTTCATTATTAAATAAATAAACTGAAGAAACTACTTCGTATTAATATATACAGTTTATGGTAAAATAACATTTTAATTTACGTTTTTACTACGAATACTCATAATGCAATCATTGAATTTGCTTAAAATTGTGAAAAATATTGATTTGGAAAAAAAATGTTAAAATTTGAAAGGAATGCAATGTGAATATTGGTTGTAATAAATTCAAAAGCTTTTAGATGTTTTTGGTATTCTGTGGCTACCTTAAAAATACTTAAATACTGCAGTTAACATTTAGTAATTTTACAATATTGAAATTTGGTGTTAAAGTAAGCCAAGTTCACATCCGTCTCGTGTGATATTCATGGTATATCACCATATAGAGTCAGTGTCAAATATAAAATTAGCTTTGGAGGTATTTTAGAAGCTATTAATATGATATATTCGCTGTGGAAAAAATATGAATCGGAGACCGTAACTTTAGTATTTCAGCTTTGAAATTGTCCGTGAATGTGTGAAATAATTGATCACTATATAATTATTTTGTCGAATTATTGTATAATTAAAAGTAAAAAATTGAAATAAAGCAACTTAAATGAAAACTCGACTTCCTGAAATAGTTGTATGATTCTAAAAGAATAGAAGATAGAAGAGATTGAACTTTTTTTATAGATTTTAGTTTTTATTATATAATATTATGTCTTTGGTGCACATGGAATCTGAGGGGCAGAAAATTAGATTTATTCTTTCTCAGGATCCGCATTTCAAAATTTCTTATCCTTGCCAAGTTAATGTAGGCTAAATTTTTAGCCTTAACACTGAATAGAGTGATGCCTCGGCAGTTGTCACAACTCAGTGGGCTCATCTATTTTGTGGAGTGGAATCACCTCGCCATTCCCCCAATCCTTTGGACAGCCCTCATCACCACTTACATTAGCTATCAGGCAATACAATGGTACAATATCATATTATGATTGGCACCAGATGAAAAACATAGTAAAGAAAGAAATAAAAATCAACATCTAATTATTGTTCCACTACTGGTCCTAATTCCTATCAATATTACTCTGTAGTATCAAGATTAAGTGGTATTTTTCAACTTAGAAAATTAAATTAACTGTAGTGTGTGTAATATTATATAGAAATAAAATAATGTCATCTTCTTTCTGGGTTCTATAACTCGGCAGACCTTCTTCCATTGGCCGTATTCTTGGATGTAGCTCCTTTGGTGTGACACATTCACCAGTTTAGTTTTTAATTGGGGTAGCTGTTTCACTCTGCTTGTTGTTTAAGCTGTCCACATTTTGTTAATATTTTGGGTGTTTTTTCACAATTTGTAGGATATGAAAAATTTCTGTTCCTAATCAGAACTTCGAATCAACAAGTCTATGGGATCTATTAGCATTCTTTACTACTTCAAATATTTACCATCGAAATCCTTTTCTTGAATAATTGTGACTGTGTAACTTATTTTCATATCAGACTACTATACTCAAATTCAAACTCATTTCCTAAATGAAGAACTAAACTTCCAGGAATCATTTCAATGCGGAGAAAAATGGTGATATTTCACAAAATACCCAAGGTTGTTGATATCTTCCACCGGTGTGAGAGTAAGCTTAGATGGATGCCATTATACAAATGCTTAGAATAGGTATTTAAAATAACTTTCTTGGACGACTTTCTTTTTTTTCCCTATGCTATTTTTCTTATTTGCTGTTACTTGTACAATATATACTTGAATTATTTATGTTCTTTTTTTTAATATTATATTAATAGTTTTTTGTTATTTTCACGTTCTAAACGTTTTAAACCAATTTTTTAAAATGTTTTTACACGTGAGAAAAATAAATTAATAGACAATGTGGATTAACTATACCTACTAGGAATATACTAGTTTAATATAATAAATATCAGCATTTTAAAGCGCATGATTATTTTTATATTCTAAGTACTACATAATGGAATAATTATTGCCGGAGTCTTTTACTATCTTACAATTTGATAGTGATGCCTTAATAATATGATTTTTAGCAATAACATGTATTTTAAGTGACTTTAATTATTATAATATTGTAAATACCATATACATTTGTATAAAGCTATTGATTATGAGATTTTTTACACGGATGTATGATATTGTGATCACTAATACACGTGTAAAGTTGCTTTCATCGTCTTCTGTAAAAATTATTATAATTTTTGAAAAATCATCGTTGTTTTTGACGAAGTCGAAGGATCATCGACCTTCTATGATAAACTAACATCCTACTTGTTTTGATGACTTGCAAAAAAAGAAAAAGCCTGCGCAGATTTGCTTCGCAATAGATTATGATTGGTCTATTTTTTTCTAGGTACAATCTTAGGAGACACCCCTTAATCTGTAGTATTAATATATATTTATGTTTATTATATTTATACATAAATGTACCGATAAAATATTTAATAATGATTAACACAGAAAAAAACGATAATTTAGAATCTTAAAACGACTGATTGTACGAATCCATAAGAAAATTGATTTTCAATTAGAAATAAATAACAATTTTTGTTTCTGGGCTTTTTTGAAAAAAATATTAAAAATTATTTTAGCAATTGCGCTTCTTCGTGATGTGTGTATTTCAAATGAAAAGTGTACAAACAATTACGTCGAAAAGATGTAAACAGTGCAAATGAATTTATTAAAACAGTGTTATAGTATTAAATCTCAACTTTAAAGAAACCATTGTTTTAAATGCAGAATAACTAACTAAATCTGCATTGTCCAGGATTTATTTATTTATAACATCAATATAATATCATAAGTTATGTGTATAATGATAAATGTAATAAATATATATTGCAGATGCCAATTTATAACTTTTGATGTTTGGTTGAAAACACGTTTTGATGCATTAATTTGTCATGATTTTTCATCCGGTTTTTCAAGTTATCCGGAATGGGGTCCACACTTATTCTGGAGAAGTAATGTTCTTCTGGACATGGAAATATTAACACTATATAATGATATTTAATATTAATATAACGTTAATAATAACGTAATATCAAGACAGTGTACATCATAGATGAGGAGAGGTTAAAAATGTCGAATAAATACAGAAATTCACAAAAAAAAACCGCAGGTGTTATTCAATAAAATATTTTTGATAAATAGTTTAAGGGTAAAAGTTAAGTAAATGTTTTCTTTCGAATTTTTTCGAAAAATGCTATGTAATTGTTAGCAAACCATTGTATGTTGAGGACTACCTGTATTTGAAAATTGTGTATTGATTTTATATTTGGGATCTGGTATTTAAGTATGCGATATTTTTTTCATTCGATACCATTTTTCACGAAACGCAGACTATATTTGAGCCTAATGTTACTTGATTAATGATATGAAGATCCAAACGGTTTAGAGCTTGTTTTTATGATCTTTCAGGAAAGTTTGATAGAAAAATATTATTGCAAGGTATGATACCAATATTGCATTGGCGGAGAATAAAAATAATTGGAAAAAATAAAAATAACTTTGTATTTTTAAATACTTTAAAATGATTTGAAATATCGTCATGGTAGAATTGGTTTGGACAAAGTTTAGTTTTTAGAACAAAAGTATTTGAATGTTAGAAGTTTAATACTTTTGTTAGAGACAATTATTCATTGTTCATATACTTAGCAAATAATTAATATCTAGCTATCAAAATGAGTGGTCTGTTAAATTTATATGCCAGAATTCTGACTATGAATCTAATTCAATTTTTTCCGTATGGTTGAAGTGATTGGTTTAAACTACTGTGGATTTATAACAAATTTCCATGATATGTAGCTTTTATCGAAAACTATTTTGTCACTTCATAGTAGTAGAATTAAGTTTTAGTATTAATTTTTTTTTGATAAACAAGCGTCATATCAGCGATCATCAGAATCAGTTGAAATACGACCTCATGGTGGAGAAGGTTCAGAAAAAAATTCTTTCTGCTTTCATTTTGGGCATGCTTTCTTAATGTAGCTTAAAACTGAGGAGGAATATGTATTTGGCGACGCATTTTTTTCGACTTA
>JAGVSQ010003335.1:0-21882 GCA_022683975.1 Rhyacophila evoluta | reverse complement strand
ATACGCCTGATTAAGACCAGGTGTGAGGACGGGGCGGGTGGATGGTGGGCACTTTTTTTTTATTATTATTGTATCTGTATTGACATCATCATAATATATGATTTGAGCAGTTTACCCGTACTGCGACGTGGAAAATATGAAAGTTGATCAATTTTATAAAATTTCTAATGCAGTCTTTTTATACGTTTGGTATATTGTTGATTTTTTTATTATGCTGTTTATGAATTTAGGTGAATATTTAATACTTAACGGAAACAAATTATTTGCAAACATTATCATATGAATAGATGAGGAAATAGTTAATGGTCGTTAAAAACTCCGCCAAAAGAAATATCTGTGTCCATTTAACACGACTCGCTTTACATTTCATAGTTCCGTTTAGTTTTTATTGACTTCCAGTTTTCATTGAATCTATTAATAAATACTTAATTTAGAAAAAAATACTTTCTTTAAGTGATTTACATTTTGTATTGATACTCGTAGCGGATTTTGAATTCCTGTATATTTTTTGTATTCATGGAAATTAGACAGGTATTTTATTCTACCAAAAAATCCATGTTTAGTATCATAGTATTATATAAAAGTTGCAATAATAATGAAGTATAGTACTCAAATAAAGTCATCGATAATGTTTATATTGTTACAACTGTTGTTCTGTATATCTAAACAAAAAGAAATAGGGTTATAGAAATATAAGTTATAGGGCAAAGATTAAAAACATATATGGTTTCTCAACCTACACAATATCACGCATTGTAATAAAACTACAATGTAAATACTGTGGGGAATGTAATATAAACATCATTTTATGTTTTAGAGTATTTTTTTAATGATAAGATACCTTGTTTAAATACATGTCATATGCACGTATATCATATATGCAATGTCAAGTTCATAAATCTTTTCAACCTTGAACCTATGCAGAAGGAGCAAGCAAACAATGGTACTTTTATGCAACCTTAAAACAACACCGACCTATTATGAAAACAGGCTATCTTGTCACACTGAAGAGGCGAACTTCTTCAAAAGACAGAAGTGGGAAGTATAGTATTGCATAAATGACAGATGAGGGGGAGGAGGACTTTGACGCCCTTTTAAGGTTACAAAGCCACAGTGCTACGTCAAAGATGTGTTTGATCTACCAACACCACTTTTTTACATTACTTACTCAAATTAGCAACAATTTAACGAAGAGATTTTACCAGAACATTAATTTTTATTCTAAAATTCCTTTGGAGCTACACTTATTGAAGAAACGGAAAAAAGAAGATTAAATATTTTTTAATGAATTTTTTGTAGCTCACGTGATATAAACACGATTGATAATCAGGTGTGCATCAAGTATATTAAAGTAAAAGAAAGATAAATACGATAGGGAGGCAATTTTCTTAAAATAGAATACACATAACGAGAGGCGCGTTTTTGAAGACATTTAATTTAAAATGATTAGAAAAAGACTAATAGTTACTCATTCAAGTATTATTATATAAACAGCCGAGAAAACCATTGAAATATAGTGTTAATACTGATAATGGTATGATTTTATACAAAGCTTAAACGAAATATCAAGATGTATTAAAATGTAAAAATATAAAAGTATTTTTATAACCTATAAACCTATATCATTCTAATTTGTGAAAATTTTACATAATATTGTAAAGCCGTCTATTGGACAGAAATGTTTGAAAATTTGTTTTTTTATGTCTTGAGTCAACGGTTTGAAATACATGACACTATACATAATGTATTTCTCGTACATATTAGTTTGGTAAAGCTAATAGTGAAATTGCAATCTCTGTTAGCTTTCTAATAATATATGATATGTCAAAATTATATGGCGCTCGTATAGTGGTAATTCATGGTATTTCTTTGACAAACTGATGATTTATTTACTTAAGTAAATTCATCTCAATTAATTTATGACGTGGGCTGGCTGCTTTCAGAATAAATTGCTTAAAACACGTCTAGATATTGACGTTAAGCTCCTTTGAATATTAAGTATGTAGTAGTCAAGAAGTTGGATAAATATTACAGCCCATTATATGAAGTGCCGAGATTTTGGTTCATTACAATACATTCCTGCGTACAACCAATAATTACTTTCGCAATATAATCGACTCAATATGCCCTCGGCAAAATGATAATGAGTTGACATTTGATTTCTGCACTAACACTACTATAAAGTATCCAATTTATATAAGTCTATTACCGGTTTAATGATGCTACGTACTGGTAACGAGCGAATAGGCCAAAATTAACATCTCGATTATTGATCATAACCAAAAAAATATTTTATACTAGTTTTTTTTTACCCAGCTTTATAGAAACTAATTTTATGTCTAATAATTATCATCGTGTTTCTTTACCATAACTTCTCCCTATGTAGATCACAAGGCCACAACATACAACCTCCAAATTACTTTGCAACCTTTCAGATCACAGCATCTTTAGTAGAATTATAATTTCTTTTACAAGGCTTATCAAGGCTTCTAGTACTACCCAAATCACAGTACATTGCTTTAAAATAACAAATACTCAGAAATTGTAATATAAAGTTTATAAATAGTGAATCGAGTATTAATTGGTTCGATTCTTTATTCATTTTTAAAAACATTTAGAATTTAACAAATTCATGTGGTAGTATTTCGAACGACTTTATGATCCACACTGTACAACAATTAATAGTAAATCATTAAATAAAATCATCATAAATTGACAACTGAGAAATAAATTAATACTTTGCCAACATAATATCTTTCCACCAAAAATTGACAAATAAATGAATGGGTAATAAAAACTTACATAACCAGAATAAGATCAGAAACTTGTGCAAGTGATATTAAATAAAGTATGTTTTCTTAAGTTTTCATTAAATTCTTTAGATAAAAACGTACTACAATTGTATGCAAATAATGTCATATTGTTGATATAATTGTATTCGGTGTTATAATAGTATTATCAGTACATAGTTACACACATTAATTATATATAAAGCCGCAACGCAGGTGTAATTTATTATTTTTCTTATCTGCTATGTTATTTTAACAGTATTATCGTATTGAGGTCAACACTACCAAAATGTCAAATTTAATAGGCGATTAACTTCGCTTTCTCTCGAAATCAACAATGATCTCTCGCACGCACACTTCATCAGATCCATTCACGCATTTGACACATTGCGGTGATTTGTAGTCAAGTGTATATAATTATTTCTTTTGTATTCGCAATCAGAAAAATATTATTTTATGTGTCTAGTGGTATGCATCTCATTTAGTATTATTATGTAGTGATCCTGATAGATAAGTAAATCACGACGAGACGTTTGAACAATCATTATGACTTATCTCCACTATTCTGAATTATGTACAATAATTTATATACTTCATGATACCTCCCAAACCACACGATACAAATTTCACATGACATTAAAAAAGTCTCTATAGTCACTAATAGTAAGGTATTATTTTTTCTTCAGCTGTGTTCATTTGCCGAAGAACTTGGTATTTATAGCACAATAATCTACTTGAGATATTTTTCGAAATTTATATTTCTTAATAAACAAATATTTGACAAACGAATTATTAGGCAAATTACATTTTTCAAGACCATTTCACAGAGGTTTATGAAACTTGTGAATTTCCACAGCGTAAATAGTTATCTGAAATTTTATTACACTATTTTTTCTATTTAAAACTAAATTTATTTGAGTTCAAGCTGTTTCCTAAATCTTATATAAATCGTAACCTAACCTAACGTGTTGGACATCTGTATTTTATAGGTATCTTAATACATTAAATAAATATGAACTGTCAACCGACCGATCTACATTATCAAGTCGCACATTGAATGTGCATGATACTCGTACATTAATATTTTTTTTCTCCTATTTTTATTATATATATCGCACCCCCAAAAGTACACTGTTTTAAGTCTGAATGTTGCTATTTTGAATTATGAATTCAGACAAACTAGTTTTTCCCCTCTATCCCAGTGCTCCGTAACCTTTTATCTTTTACGGCACACTTGGCGCTTATTTTAAAAATTTCACGGCACACTACAAACAAGAAATGCTGCCACTATAGCGGAATCTCTCAAGTTTTCCTTGCGGTGCAGAAATGCGCCACGGCACACTCAGCATCACAGCACAGCCGTTGCGGATCACTGTTCTATGCTATGAGAACTTTAAAGTATATCTACAATATTCATTTAGCGTTACTAAAATATTGAGAATACTTCAGTAACTATGATATGACAATATTCTTCTTAAATCTTTAAAGACCCTTTTTCTATAAAAATAAAAATGCGATCAATGTAAAGCCCTTACACATTAACGTGGGTCAAACATTTTGCTTTTCCTCTCCGAAAAAATAGCGAATTCTGACATACGACATTATACTTCCGGGAGTTTGATGTAATATGTATATATAATATTATCTTTTGTATAAGGTATACATTGATATATACTATGACTAGTTTCTGACGTAAACTGTTTTGTTCACAAACAAAAACAATGATTTCACCAATTACAATTAAAAATTAAGTCACCATTTATTATAGATTTTCTTTATTGACGTTATCTTCCCAGTCACAAATAATTTCCGTTGAGACGTTGCGTCAACTTTTTAGTCTTCCGGGTCCCTTTTATGCGTGAATATTGTAAAGACGCATATATCACTAAAACAATGTTAGCTAAAAATATTGCATTTGAACTTGCCACAGCAAACTTTTGTTAGTACAAATAATTCGAAAGCGTTCATTTTCAACATGAATACTTATCTCGGTGGATTTTTTTTTCAAAAAATGGTTGGTTACCAATCACTCAATTCATTGAGCATCGAGTTCTACTTTTTTTCATTTTTTATGCAGCTACGAGATTTGAAGCTACCTCAGATTTTGGCTGATTGGCAACCGAAGCCTTCAATTGATTCACGATGGACTTTTTAATCTTTAAAATTTTACGAACTTTAACATCGATTATTATTTATGACACAGAGTTCATCACATTTCAGGACCTTTCACTCTGTGTTTACTTATCGTTTGAATTGCCTAATCAAGCAAACCGGATTGTAACTTACAACCTATATGAAAGTTTACAAATTTAAAATTAAAGTTCTTTTCACGAGGTAATATTTATGACCGATATTAATAGATAAACATAGCCTAAAAACTAATTTTAAATCGCTAAATGAAACATTTTTATTGATATCAATCAAACACGATCACACAAAATACATTGCAAATTCTTTTAGGTGGTCAAATTAACACTAAATCCTTCATCTTGTGACCTATTGGCTAGGATCCACTAATCTTAATCAGTTATATTCATTGAATATCATTAATCATAAAGGTATACTATAATGTCTCGTGTACGTGGTATCCACCATACAGGCAGCAATTAATTATAACAGATATTTTGACTGTTAACATACCTTCGATCTCGTCGCCTTTTCGTAGTTCCTGTGGCCTTGATGGTTCTATATAGTGACATCATCTTGAAGTTCGTAGTTTCCCGGATGGTGACCTAACTGAATTTCTATAATGATTGTGCGTACACTTTTCACACCACTGGTTATTATGCGTCTTCTGCCACAAAACTTTAACAATGAGTATAAATCAACACACTTAATTTAACCAACACTGTCAGTTAGAATTATGAAGTAATTTAATCATTATTGGTCTATTCACGACTCGTGATACGGTATTTTAGAAGACTTGAGCTATATCAAATATTTTTTAAGAATTAGTTATTTCAATCATTTTTTTAAAATAGTATAATTGTTTCCCATGTGTTTCTCTTTCTTTTATTTATTTCGTAGGTTTCTAAGAGTTTTGTGTTATTTAAATATTCACAGCAGCAAAAATTGATACCAAAAAGATATTCACTAACTAATAAATAATTTCAAACGTATATATAGAAGGTAACATAATTTTGTGAAATTGATTCTCCGATTATTTATACGTGATTCTACCGAGAAAAATTTGACAAAACTCGCATACTTATCAATCTCTTGTAATTGATAATAATAATCGAATTATTTTTTCTACATAATATATATGTTATTGGTGTGAAGAAGTAAACATATATGATGAGTAATAAAACTTATTGCATTAAATGGTTTTTTATAAAAATTACATTATCGTGGCGAATGTTTTTATAAATAATAAAATAACCATTAATACTTAAATTTCTTTAATATTAAAATACTTTGTTACTACTCATCAAAATCACAGACGTTCACGAAAAACGATGGTTTATATACATAAGTAACTAGGATATGTCATTATAATAATTTAATATACACCGCCATTGTCATTAATTTTTAAATGAACTAAAACTGGCTCTTACAGATAGAATCGATTGAATTTACAATATCCAAACAAACGACATTGGGCATATTAAAATGAAAAAAATATCTACGAACTAGTTGACACGATATTTTACGGGAGACAATTATCAAATAAATATCTTTTCTGCTGAACAAAATTTCACATACAACATCATTTATACTGCAATCAATGTGACTCCTTGAATTTTTTGTCTTAACTTTGATTATAATCCACTTCAATTACACCACAGTATACATTATGAAGTAAAAATATGATGATGGTGAAAAAAAAATTAATGCCATTAAAATAATTGTACCTAAAACATTTGCTTATTTCAGATTCAGATTATCTATTTTTCATATACCATTTCCAGTCCCAAAACAAAGTATTTGAATCTCAGCAATATAAAGATAGCCACTCTAGAAATGGAGTTTATTAATATCCGCATTTTCAATACTTATGTTGACAGATTTTTTACGAGAATTAATTATCAACTAATTGCTTCAGCCCATTAATCATCCAGTCCTGCATCTTTAGTTCATTAAAATCTAGCAGATATGAGAATCAAACCAGCAATCTCTAGCCCCGATGGGTGTGCGCTAACTTTTCAACTATTATCTAATATTATATTTAATGAGTAAAAATAATAATAAAATGACTAAAAGATGCGTGACTAAATCCGTGACTTTTAATGCGTGAATCGAAACAATTTTTATCAGCGATCTTTATTTGATTTATAATTATTATTTCAGGAGAACAATATAAAATATGTGTATTATAATATAAATTATGAGCATCCATTAAGTCGAATATTGTGTTATATAACTATGGTTAGAATGTATAAAAAAAACTTTTATATAATGTATAATGAAAGCGGTTTTTTAGAAGATAAAAATGCTTCTTCTCAAATAAAAGTGTGAAGATGAAAACGAGAGTTTTAACTGTACGGCGACCTACTCAGAGATGAGAGTTATTACTCACGGCCTTTGTAGAGTTATAAAAAAAATCGTATGGATTTATTTTATTATTTAAGTCACGATAAGACAACCAATTGAAAAATAGCTTGATTTAATTTGGAGAGATATACAATATTTTACCCAAACTTCGAAAGGTCAACTAGATTTAACGGATTATTTTATTGTGTTCGTACTCAGTGCTTGTATGTTATTATATCATTTTGTGCACATTTCAGTCACGACTTGAGATGTATAAATACCACTCAATAAAAAATAAATACATGTTATTTTTTTTTATTAAAATGTAATACGAATAACACGTTTTTCATAATAATAACGTTCATGTTTGACAGAAAAATAATTAAAGTGTCGGAAAGGTTTAAGATTTTACGAATTATTATTAAATTAAAAAATACACATTCACAATTATATGTACTACATATACGTGCTAAATAAAAAAATATTTTTTTAAAAATATATTATTAATGAATATTTAAATATGTAACATTAATGTATAAAATATTGGACGAATAAGTTAATAAATTGATCCAAAAATTCGATATATTTATACACGTTTATCAAAATTTTAGTGAATCTACTTGTATATGTTTTAATTTCAGCATCTAAAAAGATTTTTAAAAATTCATTGCATTAAAAAAACAGAAATATGAAATCTAGGCTTTATTTTAAGCTGTTTTTGATTTTTATGTTTGAAATCTGAGGAAATTCGAGGATTTAAAACGTAATAAGAAGTATCTGTCATTGATTAGATGGAAAATTAATAAAATAATTAACTATTGTAATTTTAGAAGTTTTTTGATGTTTCTTATTTAACATTTATTTAACATGAACACAATTTAAGTAAAAATATTGTCACCAAATGCATTCTTTGAAAACACGACGTTTACTGGCAATCTTGTTTCTTCTAGCTATATGTATGTCTATAAAAAAGTAAAATGCTACCCATTCATCTTAAATTTAAAAAAACCTATATTTTTTTAATTCGACTAATTACCAAAAGCGAACCCCCGTTTTCCATAAATTATGTTTTGTTAGTTAGAGAGTTTTTCATTATTCGAGTATTATTATATTCAATTTCATAACCCTCTATTGCGCAATATAAATCTTTAATTTTTCACTACCATTGACCAAAGTCAGTGTATTGAGTAAGCACATCAACGATGCATACGAAAATTCGTTCGTGCGTACATAAGCCCTGATTTTAAATGCATTAAAAATACACAATGCACAAACGCGTGCATTCAATTTACTCGATATTCACACTTCCAATCATATTTCGACAGTTTCTTTTGAAAAATCTCTCTCCCTATATTTAAAAAAGAAATCAATTGAAATTTAAATCTATATTATGAACTTATAATTGTAAATATTTTTTCAAATCGTGATAGCTTTCCAATTTTCGTATATCTCCGAGGTATAGATTTCATATTTAAATTAATTAAGCGACTTCATTGAAAATATAATATATTTTTTATATAGTTTAAGAGTTCAAGGAAATATCTTTCTAATGCGATCTTTTTTACCAAATGGATAACGTAATGAAATATTTTATCGTGGTTATAAAACAAGAAGTCACGGAAGTATTTAATTTTACTCTAGGCACTTATTTATTTTATGATAATAATCAAATAAATCCAATAAAAATACGCATTAAATATGTGTTTTTTGACTCTTGACTTGAACTGAAAATGTATATATACTTATAAAAAATATTACTTATTAAAATTCTCTCTTCTCTTTACTATGATTGCACGATTCGGTTTATCTTACTGACTTATTCAATGTAATACAAGACATTTGCGGTATATTTTGAATATTGTTTGTTGTAAAAGTTATGCGCATTTACTAAATATCTGATTTGAGTGGATTTTGTTTTAGAATAGGGAATTAGAAGGTAATTTAAGGTAATTTTAATGAATGAATAAACTCAACGAAACTGTTTCAAATAATAAAGAATATGATTATATAAAATAAACGACTGACAAGGGGCTATCAATGAATGAATTCATCGACCTAATTGAATATTAATTAATTAATATTTTTGATTGATGGTGCTTGATGGAAAATATTGATTGCTTAAACTACATTTTGACTGAAAAAAATTAGCATTTCTCATTCTCAATCAATACATTTTTTCAACGTATATCGCATCTCCACATGTAAAGTCTTATTTCAACTGAGAGTTTTTACAATAACTTATTGACAATCGATCGCTCAATCTATAAAACCTCAACTTCTGCATGTATTCTACGCAGACTACGTTTTTTATGCAGCTATAGGATTTCAGCCTACAGTTGTCGATTCCGTAGCAGATACACCTACTAATTAAGCAGTAGAATAAAACAAATATTATCAAATGAAGTTATTGTTATCATCAATATGATAGATTTTACTTGCAAATAGAGCATTGAAAATTCTCTTGACAGTATTTGTTATCTCATAAAATTGTTATTCAAAAAGACGTTTAATTATACTACTCGTAGAATTGGGAGCACTACAAAAATATAACACGCCATTATGTGTGTTTCATTTATCATTCAAAATCTCGTCATAAGTAAACATACTGTAAAACATTTTGAATAAATAAATGTGTCCATTAATATGTCATGTTAAATTCATCGATCGTGTGCCAGTTTTGACTATGTTGAGATGAATGCTGCTACCACCAAGTTAACAATATCGCAAAGGCCGTTGATACAATTATAGTCAAATTTACATAAAATAATCTATGCCTATTTTTAATTTGATATTTTAAAATATTGAACGAACTAATATAGTGAATTAACAAACTAAATATACACCGTATTGGTTTCTACTACTGAATCTTCGATGAATACTTGTTGTTTTAGAGTGTATTTGGCATATAAACTTACATTTACATTAAAGATAGTGAGCCTACCGAATATTGTTTTCATTAAGGTTGGATTACACAAAAAAAAATGTAAGCCGGAATAAAATACTTGCTATTGTTTACTTTAGTAGTTTTGTGTTATAATTATTATTTACGTTTAAAGTATTTTTCTTCATGTATGCCTAAATAAAAAGTTATATATTATAGTTTGTATTAATTTCATCAAGAATAATTTTTACCGTAAAGATACTTTATTGGCGCATTGATGTACGTTCGCGCCTTAGTACTGGAGGTCATATATGCCACAGCTATAGATGTAATTTTAAAATTCATAAAAAAACAGAACCAAATGCCAAATGAATTATTGGTCAGCTACAAAGTCTCGAGATTTGTCTTCGCATTTTGAAAATTCATATGCTTAATATAAGTAAATAATATTACCTATGTGTGCCGTTTTATTATTTAAATACATTTAATATTTATTCAACTATTATTCTCAGTCATCACTCACGTTTCATAAAAACACTTACACCGAGTACCAGTAGTAGAGTTATTTTATGACTCCTTTCCAATGTGTATTGCCCTTAGCGGTTTTTAAAGTACATACTTGCAAGCAAGAAAATTGCGAAACTTGGCGTCGCCGTTTATAGAAAACGGGTGCGTCACATCGAATAAAATGTTGACACACACTGGCATACGTATATGTAATATAAAAAACAAAGCGTATTTTTAATTTTGTTAACTTTATTAAATTCATCATACGAAACATTATTTTTCCCAAACTCTCAGTTATAACTTGTGCATTAAACTAAAATAACTCCTTCACTTTAAGCTACACCTCCTTCTTCACTTTTTTACGCTCAAAACATTTGTTTGCGTTAGGAATTTGTGTTAATCTTGTCCTATTTAAACAATTTTAATACTGATTTATTTTCCTATCCAACCAAGGTCTTTTTAAATTCCATTGAATAGTGGTAAAAAAAATCCTAAATCTTTTTTAAATTCGTTGCATTGCATAAGATTTATTATATAAAAATATGAAGGAAATGCTGTGTCACTTTATTATAGAAGTGGTTTGACTTGTTATGAAATAGATGTATATCATGTTGGAGCACAATCATGTTGTAGAAAGGATAGACATATCATATTTTCCCTTAACCAATTTGACATGAAAATGGAAAAGTTTTATGTTGGAATTTTTTTTTTGTTAATTTTCTTATATTAGTATGAAACATGCTACCATTATACCATTAATTTATTTGAAATTCAACTACGTCATCATTTGCTTATTACATTGTAATATTAATATTAACTGTAACATAATACGTACTTATTTTATGAGAAAAAAAATACAAACCGATTTTAGGTAATGCAAAATTGTGTTGATATTTTACACTGAACAAAGATCTGCGAAATACTACTGAGTACTCGCCTATTTTAAAATACCGTGAGAAACGGACGCGCTTTTGATAATGCAATAAAGTTTTTTAAAAGCAAAATGCAGTTTAATAAAAAAATATCACAACATATTATGTACGTAATGATGAATAATATTCGTGAATTTGAATAAACAATGGGTGAATTAGACCATTTAATTTTACTTTTATCTCTGTCTAACTCTAATTGTTACACCATTTTTATTTTCATAATAAAAAAATCTTTGCTAATAATAAGGACTGTTTCAGTTAAAATCCGTAACTAAATCATTAAGCTGTGTCTATAATTAATAATTCATTTTTTCGCATTAAAATATTTTCAAAAAGCTTTATTTCCAATGATGTTTGTAAAAGGTTTAGGACTGTTTCTTACTGTATTTATACAATATACGTATTAAACTCACTGCTTCATAATATAATATATATATATCATATTAAGAAAGTCGTCGTAATATACCATATTTAGATTAAAGACATTGATGATCAGTGGGTTAAGCAATTAGCTGACAACCGATCGTCGTTAAAATTACTACTTTTTTTCCGGCATTTTGAGATTGTATTTGTATAAAATATATCGTCAACAACATAAATTATGTTATAAATTAGTTATTTGATATTATTATGGAAAATAATCATCATCAGTTTTTTTATAATTTATCAATAAACGAATAATCTAAAACTCGTAAAAAAATATTAAATCATTAGCTTAAAACAAGAATACTAATTACATATACTATATTTTCTAAATCCATGAGGGTTGAAATTACATTTTAACTATTTTCATTTCTGACAATTAAAACATATTATTTTTTTAATCGGTAGAATACTATATATTTTTTTCAGCTTTGTTCCGATAATCTGGAATGCTGAATTATCAAGGTAATACAAAATATTATCGTTTTTAAAGGAAAACCAATAATTATCTAAATAATACTACGTTGCATCGGTGGCCAAATTGGTAAGTAAGCGAGCTTGGATCCTGGAAATCCGCAGTTAAAATCTTGTATTGCAACATTTCAATGTATAAAAATGTAAGACTAGGCGTGCAGGACTAAACTTCTACGCTTATTGAAATTCATTTGTAAATTCAAATTGTTTTAAAAAATTGGATATCGGTATGCTCCGTATTCGAAGTGGATACATTATATAAAACTGTTACAAATAAACGAAAAAAAACTGTATGTAAATAATAATTTTTTTCTATTGATAAAATTTCTCGAGTATTATTAGAATGGCTTATTTCAATTGTTCGGTGGAAACTGATATGATCGCCTGCAAAGTTAGAAACAAGATAAGGAATGCTCCAGTGAGAGTTGATTGATGTTAAATTGTATTGATCTTCTCCGCAAGCATTTATAAGAAAAGAAATCAGACATTCATGTAAGTGAGCAAAGAAGAAGCGTGTTTATCCATTAGCTGCATCTATCTGCCATGTAAATACTTTTCATTTTATGACTCGTTCATTAATTAGTAATGTATGCGAGATGAAGAATGTACCATTTTCACGCCTACAACAAGTGCATGAATAAAAATGTTTCAAAATGTATTGTATGTTTATCTTTTACTAAAACATACACTTAATTTTTTTAATTACTTAATTCATTTCATTCAGCCTCGGTGAAAGGTCATTTCAAAGTAATGTACTAATATATTTAGGAATAATAAAAATATTCCGTTAATGAATACACATCGCGTTTTTAAATGTATGATCAATATTGCGAAAAAATTAATTTAAAAACGACATAAACAAAGGCACCATATTATGGATCCGAGAAGAAATATGAAAGGGAAATACAAATAATACAAACAATAAAAATATGTTTTAAAATGTATGTCTGCATTTGAAATGATATTTTTAAACTACTCCTGTCGACCAACTAATCTTTTTTTTTTTTTTGGTCAACGTATATCTCAAATGATTTTTTTTATAAAAATTAGTTGATCATATAAGACGTCCATCTACATTATGTCCTTAAGCTTCAACAGTGCTTTAAAGTTCAAATAGGAGATTTTATAAGATAGTATCTGATGTTTAAAAAAACCTGAAAACGCATCTTAAAACTTTAATCAATTTTCTCAAAACATACGTAGGCAGATGATAATAATAGTTCCACCAAACGATTGTTATAGATCTACCGCATAATTTATATTAAAACTCCATTTCCTCTAAATGTGCAACAAATAGATTTCTAGTGAGATATATTTATCATGAAGATTGATTAAATCATTATAGATTTCTCAACTGCTCGTGGTATTTTTAAGATCCAGGACTGAATACATAATAAGTAAAAAAAAATGACAACCAATTCTCCTGAAAAATAACTCTTATATTGAGTAGATCCAGAGGTCATCAAAAAAAATCCAAATCACCAAAAATTTTGAAATCTTCTCATCGGCAGGTAAAAACAGTTTTCCAAGAAAGATTTTCCGTACTTACAACATTTTTAAAATGTCTCGATGATAAATAAAATATTCACCGGTTTGGTCACCGAAACCACCTTGTACCGAAAAACGTATACGATTTATTAATTTGATATTTTCTCCGCGTGGGCTAAGTCAACTTTCAACCTGCCTCATACCAGCATTTTATAACCATTTATGCCGTATTATTATTTGAACAAACCTATGTAATGGATCTACCAAACGCGAAACATTTTATTATTCGTACGCGTTAGGTATCTACTTTCTATTTGATAGGACCAAGAGATATTGTTTCAATTTAATTAATATAGACAAACAAAAAAAATATAAAATCATCAATCAATAACAAGTTTTTAATGAAAATTGACTTAGATTTGATAGACTTTCCTACTTAGATTTCATTATTTAGTAGCATTACAATATTTTCATGAAACCATTTTATAAGTTCATAGCATATTATACTACCTACAATAATTTCTTCTTCTACAGTGTCAGATCAAAGATATTCCATATGTAAAACAATTCATTCAGAAAATTAATTTTTAATTTGACTGTTGTAATAGGGAGTTTCTTTAATTTAATGACAATTTATTTAATAAATGATCATTATTTTTTCTAGAAAAAATATGTCTTTTGGATTTTAAAAATATAGTTTCTTGGCGTCGTCTGGATTTTTATAAAATGATACTTTACCATACGGATATACGTGCATAGTATGGTGAATTAATATCCAGGCCACAAAAAACCTCAATGTTAAATGACCAAAATGATGCAACTATTTAATACAGAGGTGAACGTAATTGATAAAATGCACCGAACATCTTTCGACAAGGACATTTGATACATTTCGTATATCATGTACCTTAAAAATGTTGGCAATATTTTCAGTAAATAAAAAGGCAGGTAGTCAAGTAATTTATATTATATGTGTGATTTTCATAAGATTACACCAAAATAAACAAAAATAATTACGGTATTTTGATATTCATTGTGGAAAGAAACGATTTCAAAATAAATACCTGTTAATCAATTTTTTATAATGATATTTTCTCAAAAAACGTGAAAAATAATAAATCTTACAAATGTTATTATTAATATATACAATTCAATATTATATTAAATCGTGTTATGATATTTTGTGTCTAAAAATTAACGTTAGCAAACATAATGAATTTTAGATTTGGCTTAGGCAAGTTAATTATACAGTCGGCTGTGTTCAGCAAGGCTGTTTAGATTTCAATATTTATTTTGACAGAAATCGGAATAATTTGAAGGATAGAGAAAATATTACTGAAATTTTGTTGGTTTTATAAAACATCGTCATCAAACATCAGTGCAAAACAAATATACATTTTAATTTTATGTGTCATCCACTAATAGTTTCCAAAGATTTATCATGTTAAAATAATAGCAAACATGTATATAATCACTACCACATCAGAATATAAAAAGCTTTTGTCCAGTTTTTTTATTAATTTTAGGATATTTACTATGCAACTTAATATGCCTGTATTGTGATAAAATGTATTTAATAAACTACCTTAATAAATGTATACTGTTTTTGCTGTGTCAGTGTTTCATTCTTAAATGTTTGGCCTTTCACTCCTAGATTTTTTCAAATATTTTTTAAAACTTTAAGCATTACGTATGTATAAAGTAGTGTACATAAATTACATATGGTTAACATGCTGCTGACGAAGATTTTCAAAACATAACTTTCGTTTCTTAAAATTCGTGCATGAGACAAATTATTGTTAATGGTTAATTTAATTTCAATAATACTAACATCATTAACAAATATAACGTTATCTGATATGATTTATACAGCCCACATTGTTATTATAAAAAAATATTCACAAGTGTTATACGACAATCCACTACACATTTGATTAAAGCCACTATTCAATCGATGCAATCAATGAACAAAATATTCACTTTATACTGAACACTACTACTAGCACTAGAGCGTCGCGACGTCGTTACGGCGGCGTCGTTTTGGCTACCGGCGAATCTCAGACAGGATATTGAAGATCACTATACGACAAGATATAATCACGACGAGTGATAAGTGAGCACTAGGCCGCCCGCAACATCATGCTCATTGAGTCTTCGGTTCCAACTCGCTGGAAGAAGAGAGTGGTAAACGATTCGCAGATTTACTGACGAACAGGTGCTTTGAAACGGCGCGTAACAACAAACAGCGAACAAAATACAATTTAACAACAAACAATTTGGTTTTGTGTCTTACTTTGGTTTATAAATTTACGAAAGAGATATTAAAATCAACTGCTACTTTTTTCATATTTTGTTTAGGCAATATATGATTTTAGCAAACAGAAATGTGAAATTTCGACATGCAGTCTTCGATGTGTGTGTTTATACATGAGTGGCTATTGGAAATACTTTAATTTTTAAGTGCAACAAGAATAATTTTTATGTGAATGATTAAATAACATGTTTAATAGGAAAAAAAGAGTTGTATTACTCGGTATGCTTAAACTATATTTGACTGCATTGCAATTAAAATGTTTAGATTTTTTTCACACGTGTTGTTTTAATGTATCACTGCAATATATTTTCAAAAATCTTAACTTCTCAAGTCTCTTGTTGCTGTTTTTATAATCACATTGGAAAACTTTAAAATATTATATCGCCTGTATAACTTACTATTAATTTAGTTGTCAATTTTCGTAGAAAATAAATTCGCGTAATAAAATCAGCTTAATTTTTCAATTCAATGAATTGTATCTTTGATCCAATTCAATTTTTTAAATGTACCATTAAAACGACCTTAATCAACCTTAATTTGACGGATCAAATTTAGTGTCACGGCCGGCTACATTTTTGATCACATTCAGTTTAAGAATTATTCAAAAACATTACCGTACACAAATAACAAATCTCGTGCATACGATCCTGCGTTTTTACGTCATATTTTGAATTATTCTACCTGTACATTATGCTTTATTTTGACTTTCCAATCCGTTAAACACTACACGCGAGCGTACTATAAACTATATAATATTGCGTATTCGATTAATCGAGTACTGAAAAAAACGTCTTGTAAAATACTCTGCGACTCAGTATACCAAATTATTTGAAGCATGTTACAAGGCTGTGTTGCTAAATACACCGCAGCTATATATTTTGTAAATTTATCTTCAGGTAACTCTAATCATTTTTTTAAATATTATATCCAACCTTTTCTAAAGTTGATTTTAGAAATATGTTCATATGTATTTCTGCTTGATAAAAAAAGAATTCTAAAGCAGTATGTATCAGAAAAATAATAAAAATATTCATCAAAAAAAATCATAAATAATTCATGCCTTTAATCATATATATTTCCTTATTTTTGTCGAAAAAAAGTATATTTTGTATACAATTTAATACTGAATTTTTACTTAATAAATGTTGTGTTCATATCTCAGGTTATATTCCTGATGATTATTAATATGTACATGTGTATGATTATCAATATGATAAATTTAATAATAAGCACTGAGTGATTAATATTAATTTAAATTCAAATTATTAATGGATGTATAGCAATTTATAAAACTCTATTCTCACGTAGGCGGCCGATAGACGCGAGTTGACATATTTACATAATCATTTTTTTTCGAATATTATTAAAAATATAGAGTAACTTTTTACGATATTTTTCGATCGATTCGTCTGTCACATGAAATATAATCTTTGCATTAATCTAATCAAACTCGTTATGATAATCACCCGACAACTTAAAGAATTCTATTCAGGTTTTTGCACTTTTTGTTTTTAATGTACCAATAAATTAAATTTTAAAATAAATCATTATATTCTGCTACTGTGTTGAGATAATTTCATCGTTATTGAAGGTCGACAGTTGGTATTTAAATATCACCAATATTTTAGAAAATGTTTTAAATATCTATTACTTTTTTATTTAGACAAATTCCTTTGTATAGAAAATTCAATTAGCTATTATATAAGACGCAAGAACTAAATCTCTCCGAGTATTACTGTTATTTACCAGAACGTTATTATAATATTAAAATCGCAAATTTGCATATTTTAAATACGATTAAGATGTATTAGATACTAAATTATAATACAATGTATTTCTTATATTATATAACTAAATGACTTATCTTGTGGTAAGAGTAAGATCTATTTAATATTAGAGAAACATTACATTTCAGCGTTTAATAGTTAAATGTGACATTATTATCGGACATACACTACTATTTTCTAATAATAACGATACCGAATATATAAAACAACTAGTTTATTACAATTTATATGAATTTAGATCATTTCAATCCATGAAAAATAAATAAAATTATGTTTTAAGCTTATAAACTCTTTTTACTCAATATGAAACTATCAATCTAAAAAATCTAAAATATTTTATGAAGTTATTACATACGTTACATGTAATTTATTCATATATCATTTTGATAATTCACGAAAACACTTTTAACTAGGAGTCGAGCCTGAAACCTGCAGAGACACAGCTTAATGTATTATACGAGTAAGGGGAGGATAGAAGAGTTACGGCGTCAAAGCGAACGTAACAGAGATGAAAAATTGCTACAAATAGGTGAACAAGTGAGCAAGTTCGGCAGCGCGTCAGTCACAACACTTGCTCACTCACGTATTAATAGCTATGTTGCATCTCTGCTTCCGTGGCTTTGTCGCCGTCGCTCTGTCGCTGCGACATCTATCGTACCGGCAGCCTAATAGTCATTAATCTACTATTGACAGTATTCTATTTGATAAATTATATTTATTTCACTTTCAAATGTGCGTATACATAAAATAAATAAAAAAAAGTAAAATTTAGAGCGATGATCATAAAAAATAGACTTGAAACGAAATAGCATTTTCAAGTATTAATATCGTCGATAATAATAGTAATAATATGTTACTACGAGTCTACCTATAATGAATTAAAAATCTAGGTTAAGAAAATCGTTACAATTTCAGTGACGAAAAATTCCTATAGTGTAATTTTGCACATCGTGCTCAAGTAATCAGACTGCGAAAAGATACTATAAATATGACTACTCAATCATTAGGGCGTTTTTATAACTCTCTAAAAATATTAAGGTAATAATAAAAAACGCAAGAAAGCCAAAGGTAATCAGCGATTTGTTGAAACAATTTGAAAGAAATAGAGCGTAATCGAAATCATACGCACATGTACATATTATATTTTTATACATCGAGCAGCTGTACACCTGTTCGCCTATCAAAATACACGTTAAATAGTAACCGACTGACGTTTTTTATCCAATTTTAGATGCCTTGTCTAGGTTTTTGATTCGAGCGAAGCCTCGGGATATGTAAACGAAATAAATAACACTCTAAATGCAATCTCGTAAACCTATATTCATTAGGTACAGAAACAATTCTTAAAGTTATATATTCAATGTGCATAAATCAATTATAAATTATGTCGTGTTATTATAATTTCAACATACGTGTCTAGTTTTTATAGACAATTATCGAAGGCATAATTTATCGTATTTTAAAGTACAGGTCCATTTACATAGAGAAAACTCTTGTAGCGATTTCTATAACTGATGTTATTCTCAACATCAATATTCAAAATTTGTTACCATAAACAAGTCAAAATATTAAATTGTTATAAACCACCAGGGAACGTTTTATCTTTTACACGCAAATTCAGTAGTGTACGATATTTATTTAAGGTGCCAATTCTATTACTACTATATCTAAATATTTTAATTCGCATATAATATCTATTTGGCAAATCGGTACAATTTTCTTTGATTAAAATATGTAAGATAGAGTTTTTAGGCGTGGTTGTGTGTATTTCAAATTCCAAATAACGTTGTGCTAATTTTATTATAATCTTTCGCATCTATAAAATATTCAAATAAAAAATATATGAATATAACTCAATGCCTTCAATGATAGTACAGTCTTCTATTCATTATGAATATATACAATCGTAACTCGTGTAACACAATACTTCTACAACACAGTTTTGATTAAAACACGGTTGACGAATTGTGGTATATTTTTGTATAACACACTTTTAGAAAAAAAAACAATCATTTAAAAATTATTAACGTCTCTGGTTTGAATACTCCTAGAACATGCCATCACACAGATATTCTATTCGTCATATTCGACTAGATTTATAGTCAAAGAAATATAAAAATCCACTTTACTAGCATAAAATGTGACCAGAAGTAGTCACTGGAGAAATTGTATACTACCAGTAGAAGATTAATATAAAAAAGAAAATTAAAATTTGTCGTGGAGAAGGATTTGATGACCTCGATATATACTGTTAGATACTCGGACCGTGCTTTTAACAAAGAAAAACGAAATGCTAGATGAACCTAGCAACACACCATGATCGCTTATTAGGCAATTTCGAAAGGATAACTCCAAAATTTCTCAAAAGTCTTTTGATAATTAAAACTTACAACCCATCTTGAAAAGGAGTCTAATACATAGGATTAAAAATGATAGTCATGCTGGGTGATCTATATTACCAAGTATTTTAAATATACGTTTATTTTATATTGTTTGTTGGGAAAATTGAAGGATATAATTGAGCTTCGATAAATTTTTGGGACGCATAATTTTGTATGAAGTTCAAACTTCGTATAACACGAATTTGTACTACACAACTTTTTTCTGGAACCATATGACCGTGTTATACGAGATCCGAGTATAATATATTGTCAAACTACCAGTAAGTGATTATCTTTTCAAAATAAATGTTTTTGGTTTATAGATTCAAATTTCATTTTCAATCATTTGAATTCCAATCATTTGAATTTCAATCATTCAAATTTCAATTATTATTTCCCCAATCAACGTAACTCAAATATTTGAAGCACCGCGTAACAATTCGCAATTGACAATCGTGTGAAGGATAATTGAAAGTTGTTCAAGATTTTAATTTAGTATGAATATAATATTTTATGAAACGTTATTAAATTAACAACGATTTATTACGTTTACAATGAAAAGTATTCACATATATATGTGCCCTATTTAGATCTCCCACCGATCCAATCAAAATAATTACTATACTGAATCAATAATGACTTAATAATAATATTTCGATTTGAAAATGTAGGTGGCTGAGAAAACAGACGAACTCGCGTTGTTGTATTGTTTGTATTATTGTAATAAATAAGGTAGCAAAAAACTTATGTAATTTTTATTGAATAAATTCCGCAATGGCACGTAAAAATCTGCAAACCAGTTGTAAAACGGAGGCGTGTTCTTTGGCGACTAGTCACGTATTAAAAGATGGAAGTATTCTACATTTCTAAGATAATTAGATATGAAAGTATAAGATAAATGATGAGGCGTGTGCAGATGCCATGCCTCGTAGCACACTGAACTGAATTCTAAACAATTAAAAATGAAACTGCTTGCTGCATGATCCGATACTAAACAATGACAATAAATGAAACATCATTAGAGAATATCGCGAAAAAGAAAGCTTCCATAAAAGAAATATAAACCAAGAAATCTTTCGCGTTTAACAGTATTAATATATCGTAAAATTAATTTTGTTTATGAATAACCATTACTGAAAAACCGTTCAATTTCAACACACAATTCTAAAAATAGAAAATCATTTATTTGCTTCAGAAGATGAATTTGTTCCAATGAAGACTTGGATGCTGTTCATATAATATCTATATATCAACATTCGCACTAGATAAGGATGTTTGAAGATTACATACGAATAGTTATCTCAATTGAACATATTTTCGTATTTCCTCTTAGATTGAGTACAATTTCAAACTTGAATATGAAAATATAAATTCTAACTTATTTAAAACTGGTAAACTTCCATATGTGAGATCACTATTAGCGACCCGGGTTT
>JAGVSQ010003334.1:0-21889 GCA_022683975.1 Rhyacophila evoluta | reverse complement strand
AGAATTTAAAATCAATTTCTATCAAGCACCATCAGTCGAAAATATTAATTATTTATATTATTTTAATCAACTCTGAATAGTGGGATATGTGAATTTCAATTATTTTATAAGATTTGTTGTCTTTATTTTAGTGTATTCACCTCATCTACTATAATATATTGCAGCTGCTGTGAAAAGAGACTCGATAAATAGTCATTAAATAATCTTTGAATAAAATCTTGCAGGAAATCCATTTATATAATAAAATATATATCGCTCATCACAATACATTGTCTCGTAAGCAGACACTCGACACAGCAAAACTACAGGAGACGAAAAGAACTTATTAAATCCTATTCGGTAATATTGGTTAATTCAATAATAACATAACAAATGTAATTTGATGTAATAATAGGGATTAAAGAGAAGTTTTTCTTCATGATCTGTAAAATTTGTGTCATGTGGTATATCATGTATTGCTGTCAAGGGTGGTACTCACTGTCCGAAATAAATTAAGCCTTCAACAATACAATGCGTTTATTTTACTTTGCCTATACATTTTCTTTTTATTTACAGTTGGGAATGAAATGACAGTAAATATAATACAGTTTCTTATATATAACAATGTGACTTAGAATGAATTAAGTGTAATATTAAATTAATAACTATAAAAAATAAATTTACTAATAAAGGTAGGTGAAAATAAAGATACGTTTTTATACAATGGTTGAAATCCGTATCCATTCAAAAGCATTATTGTATATTGTATGTAAAGTTTAAGTCGGATTTGAATGCGAAAAATTTTATACAAGTGTAATATACCTGGTTTATTTTATTGTGTAACCAAAGTACGTAAACAGATTAAGCGTCGCAGAAATCGAAAGTTCTTCTTTCTTTCACGTTGTCCCTCTCTGCCAATGTCAGAGGTCTCCGTTGTGATTCATGTCTGTTAATAATATTTACGCAGTGCTGTTTAAATATCGGTAATAAATTCGTTTCATTTTTATCATAAAATGGATTTTTAATCCATTCGCTGCCGAGCCTTAAGAACTAATATATCAGAAAATGCAGAGATTCAAACATTCATGAGTGGCTCCATTAAAATTTATTAAACACTTGTTAAAATTTATAAATTTAATTAATTATAAAATCATCATGTTATTTTTTGAATACTAGCATCGAGTACAAGGCAAATGTGGCAGTGGTTAATAAAAAAGTCTCATCTACCGCATATTTGAATCTTTGACAGCTTTCAGTTGTGCCGTTACAGAATTCAAACAAATAAATCAATAACGATCTGCTTTATAATTTCCGGAAATAAATTAATCTCCAGTATAACTTATTTTTAGAAATGTCAACATTTTTATGATAGAATTATATATAGTACATACTGTGATTCGTGGTAACGACACGTGCAAATACCGTACACCCCGTCAAAAAGCGTGTGATACTTTTTCAGTGAAGACGTCAGTTCCGATTCGGTAATTCACGCCAAAATGTTAAATGTGGATTCAGATTTTGGCAACTAAATGATTAAAATCTTCTAGTGAACGAATTCGTATTTTGAGCAGAATAAATGTTAACTAACAGTCTTCAAAACTAAATTCAAACGAATTCGTGCTTATCCACTTACCCGACAGAATAAGTATGTAGGTTTTTTATGAGGGTGGTGTAAAACGTAAACACTTATTAACTAATATGTAAGATTTTGCATAGTGGTGAAACTAGGTAGTTCTCAGTATACGGACTTATTTTGGTCGAGTTATTATATTGGTCGGTATGATTTAAGTTATATTAATTTTTGTGTAAACCTTTGTATGATAATTCTAAAAGTTAAATCGATCTTTTATTCGATGTTAGTTGTGCGTTTCACGTCCTCCCTGATACAGTGACATAAAAATATGATTTTCACAAAAAATAAATATACATAATTCAGCATTTTTCACATCTGTTCTTTGAAGTTTTCGTAAATTCTAACTACGTTTGCATATGTATACTCGTTATCGTATAAAGTAAAATTTCTCATTCGTCATAACGTGAATTAATTTGTTAGCTCTCAGTACACCCGCAGTTCGAGATAAAAGCTTTTTAGCATCTTGAAGGACTGATGTTACATGCATCGCATTAACCTACTTCGAGCCAAGGATTTTCTTAAAACATATCTTCGATAAATATTATTCTTCCGGAATCTTTATGCCAACCCATATTATCTTATTTCAGTTGAAGAAAGCTTTATCTATAACAATACTGAATTATTCATTTCTCAATTCCGGAAAGTAATAAATATTAAAACCAATTATCTATATTTTTATTCAAATTATAATATTCATGGAAAATCTTAATAATACTGATGTCTTCTATTATTTTAATGGTGTATTTATCATATGTATTGTACAAAGGATTCCATTTCCCCATTTTTCAATCTTCACATGTAATTTCTAAAAGATTGTACTAACAGCAAAAATCTCCTTATGACAGTATTGCCTTTCGATGGCAAATATAAAAATTAATATCATGTGACTTACATACATGTATCGAATTCAAATTGTAATAATTATTACCCATATTAACCACTTCTCAACAAATTTCGAATATCTGCATTTGCACTACTTATACTGGCACTTATTTCGTATTATAGGAAGTCGATATTGCACTATAAATTTATTTTGAACGTTTCATTTTAGTTAGACATTTCTATAATTCAATAACTGTATTATAGTTGATGTGGTAAGAAATTATCGAATAGGTTGATTAATTGATTAATTAATGAAAACAAAAAGGACACACTGTATTTGCTTTCAATAATTTGTCTATCGTAGCACTCATTCATTTAAAAAAACTAGAATTTTAGATCCATATTGTACATGTATTATGTCTATATATATGTTGTCTTGCGGCAGAATGATGGTGTATCGTTTTGTACCATCCGTTGCTGATATTTTCGGTTCAGCTTTTTTTCATTCGATAGATTGTTACATATTTAGTTTTGATGCAAAATAAATATCGTTGTAGTTTTTCACTATTTAGTTTATTCCACGTAAATATGGACTCATTATTATTATTATTATACTACAGAAATGTATCGTAGTTGCATACTATTCATATTGAAAGAGACTTCTTCCTGTTTCAAAGTTATCTCAACGATTTTCCTGTTCGCAATTTGGCTTTATGTTGCTACAACAAGAACAAACTACGTGAATTTCTCGGTATTTCTCGGTAATTTTAGCCTAGCGTAGATATTTTCTATTGTGAAACACTAGTGTCATCACAATGCGAAACTGTTATCTTTTATTCTTCGAAGTTAGAAATTAAATTTTGTAAAACTTTTATCTGTAATTAAAAAGTGAAGTTTGCAAATTGAAATTGGGATGCTCGTATTTTATCAAATAATCACTTAAAAGTGTTGCAAGTATTATTTTTATGGCTTCAAATTATATCCAGTTATTAATGAGTGAACTGATTTAAAACGGCAGTACAGTATTTTTAAAACAGTTTATAATGGAATAATTGGTTGTTGAATGTTCGTGCTTCGGCATCAAAAGTCGCGCGCTTAAATCTGATATCTGGGCATCTTTTAAAGCTTAGTTATATAAATAAATATAGGAAATATTAAAGGTTAATCATTTTCAAGTAAAATTTTTATTCACATACTTCATATATTATTTTGGTTTGAATAAAAATACGACAGCATTACGATGTTTTCTATGAGATTCACTGTTAAAATATAATGTAATATTTGGTATTGAATTTATATTCGCTGAATTGAAGTTCTTAAAATAAACTGTAATGTAAAAATCTGCTACCTTTTCAATATCATATCCACATATTTTTATCTACATTTTCCGACAGTTCTTATTCTTAGCTAACGTCGATGTTTTTCTCTTTTGTTCCAGGTCAGTATAAACAGCAAACACCGCTACTCTAGGCGCTCTTACATCTCCACTGAAGACTGTCAAAATAATATTGAGTAGGGGGTGGCGCGAAGCGGGTAGGTCAGGGGGTGGCATTCACCCCCCGTCGGTGTAAAATGCGCCTACCCTCGTCCTGTCCCACTTTAGATCTCGGGCCATTCATACTTCATTCTACTCGGGCGCCCGACAAACCGCTGGTCAGAGAAAGGCTGTACAATCAATTTTCCCGCGTCGAAATACACGAGTACATTTTAGTACTTACGTCCCGTAAAACTCATTGTAGTATAGTTTTACACTGATAATCATTCATTATTGACTGTACGTTTCGAGATAATTTCTAAATACTTGTATTACTTAACACGCTCTTGGAATAAATTTATACATACATATATAGTAGCTGCATTGTTTTAAATCACTTTTATTTTCTATTTAGTTTTTATTATAATTATTTCTACTAAGCCACTTTGAGTTAACTAAGTTATCTCTCTCCGGTTAGCGTAGTTGGTAGCGTGCGCGCCTAGCAATCCGGCGAATGCGGGGTTGATTACTCATCTGTCGAATTTTAAAAATCTGAAAATGTAGGACTGGATGCCGATTAGGTTGAGCAATTGTCTGACAAACAATTCTCGTGAAAAATAATCTGTCAAGACCTCTTCAAATTGTGGAGATTCATATACTTCACTTTGGGAGGGAATATGGTTAAAAAAAACTATTTTGATTATGTCTCTAATACTTAACTAAGTAAGTAATAATATTGTTTTAACCGAAATAGCTATCGACACAACTGATAAATCCTTAGCATTAAATGGTTTATAAAGTTATTTTACATCTGCTTTTCAGTTACTACCCTCAGTGAATAAGAGTTAAACGCTTGCACTTCGGTGCTGGAGGTGTCGGGTTCGAATCCTACAGCTGGTAAAAATTAAAACAGTTGTTTAGCACTGGATGCCTAATGGTTTGGTCAGTTGACTGATACCAATGATCGTAAACATTCTCTCAAGATACGTCTTCACATCGCGAAAATATACACATTCCATTTCAGGTGTTGATGTCTTTACAGTTTGTCGATCCGTATACTTTACTTACGGAGTTTAAATGGACATAGAATAGTTTTACGTTATTTTAAATATACCACCAGGCACCGTTCCCGCATGTTTAAATACTACTTGTGTATGTATATTACCACATTATCTTTTTGCGTTTGATTTTTTGACTATTAACGAGAAACCAAATAATTACTCCTAAATTAGTCTATTACTGTTCAAATTATTACTGTTCAAATGCACCGGATAAAACTGAATTATAATTATCAAAGTGAAAGGTTCTATTCACTACAGAAGTAACTTACCAAAAAAAACATTACATAATAATATTGTAGTATGTGGGTATTTACTACTAAATTTATAGTAATTCATCAAAGTATTATTGTTAACGATTATTTGTTGTATTTGATATAATTGAATGACGAAATGTTTTCTTTCCACGTAATGCTATTAGTATTTTACTCCCACATTCCGAAATACATTAGTAAATAAATTTTGTGACCAAATAAGTATTTACATAGCGTATAATTATTTGTTACAGGGGTGGAAGAATTATGTATATCGAACATTTAAATAAGTTTATACCTTTCATCTTTAGGCACCCCTAAGGGCCATATCCTGTTGAAGTAGTATCTTTAATACATATATCAGAGGTCCTGATTCAAAAGAACTGAAAGAATTTCTTTTTTTTGACTTATGTGAAATTATTTCAGCGATTTCTTCTATTCCATTAAAAGCTCGCGGTCATTTTGTGTGATTACAATGATTCAGTCTGATTTTCTGCCTACAATATAACTAGATATTCAATTAATATCATAGAACATCTTACATAAATATCGTAGCTGCCCTCTACGAATGCTCGAGCTACTCGGCGTAGCTATGGCTTCATACGTCTCCACCTCTGTCTTTCTCATTCTCTCTATCTACGATTTTCATGTACCTACCTATCTATCTATTAATATCTGTCGAACGTAGAGGGCTTACGTAGGCTTTTTAGCGACAAAAATACATTCTATTGTGCCGATTTATTTACACGTTTTATTACATTGAATTTGTCATTCAGTATTTTGTAACACGAGTACAGACATAACAACTTGTGATTATGTAATGTGTTTTTTTATGATAAATTTATTTCCATAGATTAATTATTGATTGATTTTCATTTTAAGTGTATATCGCTTGTGATTTACCGATACCTCATAAGCCACACTTTCGAACTTTACGTGAATCTTTACTAATCAGTAATAAAAAATATTGTTTTATATCGTCAAATAATATATAAATAATTTGATGTACAGTGGCTGCAAATCTCCTAGATGTAATATCATTTTTACCATATTCGCTTCGGAAATAGAGCTTATGGAGATGTCCTCTCTATTTTTTATGATCGTTGTCAGCCAATTATTGCTGAACCTATTCAGTCCTGCATCTTTTTCATTTTAATTAGCAGCTGTAAGATTTTTTCCAAACAATTTTGTTTAATATTTAAAACCATTAATTGTCGAATTCAACACTGGGAGAAAGGATATGGGGCCAATTGGATAATCATATTATTTTTAACCACGTGGAGCGCATTTATCTAAAAATGTGAAAACTTATTTTGGCTTCCGGACAGAATTTCCAGGTAGTCCAAAATATAATTAATCCGATATTAGTTAATTGTTATACTATTCTTAACGTATTCCTCAGAACTTGTCGACTGTTGACAAATCTCATATAGGAAGTATATCATTTGTAAAAATATAATAATATTAAATCACCACCTTGCATGTTTCAGTATGATTACTACATACTTGCATCCGTTCCATGCAGTTTAATTCAGTTATATAAAATCCAAGGCATACCTATCCAGAATTGATCATTTTATGATAACTATGAAAAATGATTATTAAATTAAAAATGTTATTTTGGGAGTTATTTAATATTTAGATTTTTAAGCATTATTTATAAATATAAATCACAATACGATTTTATTTTAAAATAGTACATAAATAAATATTAAACAGTGGTGACTTCATCTATTATCAATATTTGGATTGTTCTACTTTTGATTCCATACGACTCAATTGTGCCATGTAGTTATTGCGAATATATACGTCCAACACGCAAACGACAAAACCTTTCTTTGCTGGTAAATTCAATCATGAAAAATCACCAGTAGTCAAACTATCAACTGATAATAGCGTTACTTGTTATTTTTTTATTAACTTCTGCTTTTGCTGTGTATCTGATATTATAAATGCAACAAGTGTCATTGGCATTAAAAAAAATTTGGATGTCGCTAAGTATCGATTCGGTCGTAGTGTACCCAGTAAATTTCCATCCACGTTATCCCCTAAATCGCGACGACCTTTTTCCGAGTCCCATTCGTAAATATTCGTGCGAGCATTTCGTCGACCTAATTCCATTATGTGATTAATAAAAACAATAAGTGTGAACCAGCTCAAATATCGTTTGCTAACTTAATTATTAACAGCGGGATGTTCTCAGTACACATGTGTATACCGCACCCAGCACCGTGTCATATGTGAACATGTATTGTTAGATTGTTACGCAGCATTAGATGTTTTTTTACCGTTGCATCCCTTTACTACAAGTTGGGAATCTACGATATCATTAATAAAGATACGATGACACATGAATGATTATTATGTTTGGTTAGTTGTATTAGTAACACTACTTAAAATGTATATGCATTATTATTCAATTTAGATTTATCATTTGGCTCATAAGATATTTTTTAAATACTAGCTGGGGATGCTGCCAACATCGTCGATGGTTGTATGAGTGTTTTTTGGTCCATTAATATTTTTGATTTTAATCTAAGAACTCCTGGAAATACAAGATAATTGCATCATCGGTCGGTAAGTTAATAATTGAGAAGAAAATAAAACCGGCCCTGGTCATTAGATATGAGCGTGCATATTGTTTTGTAAAAGTTGTTTTTTTATAATGTAGTTTGTTTATAAATAACGTTGTTTTTTTTATTGAGATAACTCAGGGCCCATCGTAAAAATGTGCATTTGCGAATTTGGTTTTTCTGCTAATGTGAGTAATTAAAATATTAATGTATCTTTGACCTGTTCTTAGTCATAGTATTTGACTGCCAATATATATTCTTATCTTCGGTGAGGCTTTATTTTATCTACAAATAAACTACGCTCCTACAGGTATCTATGAATAATCCGACATATTTCCGGTTTCTTTCTTAAATGCGAAAATGATCATGGCATTCTTTGTGATGTCTATTATATTTGGACAGCCAAATAATAGCGTAGTAAACGGCTAGATTCTTTCAAATGATTTTATGATAACACTTCTATTACTGTGTGAATGTGCTCCACCTTCAGGTACTCGTAATTGAATGCGGTCGCTAAAAATGCGAGTAACTATTTTCTGTTTGTGGTCGAAAATTACCCTCTTGAACATGTACCTGTTTGACCTGAATATATACTTACACAATAAAAACCTTCTTTGGCTTTCAATAGAACAGCTTTTATTGTACATCCACCGCCGTATTGTGTTTATTTTATTATGTTCCGGTAGTACAGTATTTTTGGATACATTTTCTGCCTCGATGTCTAATTTTATAATCTATACAACTATAGACTCATTTATGATTCAATTTTTAGACGTCTAAAAGTACTTCAAGTTGTTATTTCAAATATTAGTACTAAATATGTCATGTTTATCTGTTACTTTCATACATGGAGTAGGGATTAATATTATTTTCTCTGGTCTTCTGCTTTCGGATCCTAAAGTATCAATTATCCGTGAAGTATTCTATGATTGTGAATGTGTATTCTATGATTGCAAACTGAACGTTGAATATTTTTTTTTTGTCATAGCTACCGGTTGAGATTTTCAGACGATGCCCACCATATAGTTTGATTAACTCGCAGGAAGTGATGTTTTGAAGGCAGGGGTGCGTTATGTTGTCCGTGTCGCTTTTATCCACTTGTAAGTACTGACGGGAAAGCAGAAATCAATAACGCGCTCTGCGATAGAATTTCCTTCCCCTGGCCAAAGGGGAAATGTGCAAAATTGGTAATCGGACACTCATGGTGATAGGAATGTGTATATAGCGTGGAAAATTAGGGTAGGGCTTCTGAATAATACACGTTAATCATTAATATCATCAAAAAGCTCCCGAAAAACCTTTTGTCTATGTTGTATCTAATAAGACTTGTGACTCTCTGACATAATCTGGCTCTCTGTGAACGATTTATATCGTATAGTCGATAACTGAGCTTTTGATACATAGTCTAAGTGGGAAAAGTTTTGATTATATCTATGTTGTGACTTCTAAACGCTCCACTCTTTCAGTGTCCACCCTATATAAGAAACAGTGGCCGAATTTTTACATGATATGTACACTAATGGTGTTCCATAAAATTAACCCTAAAGAGGCCTGTCTATATAAATTTTATTTTGTATAGCAATACTGTCGATTACACAGATTTATGAATCTTATAAAGACATGAACTTTGTCGATTATTACAGTGAAATTGATTTATGTTACAAAATTAGTTTGATTTCTATTCCGTCATTTTTTCATGATGATTGTGTATTATTGTTTTTGTAATTTTCTTTTAGCTCTTGAGCGGTTTGCTTATGTATATTAGTGTCTCTATTTTTAACTGTTGACATGGTGTTCATAGGGAGTGTTTTTTTTTTTAGATTGATAAACTATTATCCGAAGGCCGGTTCATGCTGTTGTGCACTGGCACAATCTATATAATAAATATTGTTAATTAATGCTCACCCGCATGGCTTCACATCACGTCACCTTGGAATATTTTCGCTTAAATCCCGTGTTTTTTGTTTCGCGAATGAAATGCACGTTTTATGCCAAATGATAACCGTTTGTATATCGTTATCAATAAACCGTTGAGCGAAGAGCTTTCTCAACTCCTTACACTCTTGTCTTTGGTTTGTCAGCCACATTTTTTGCACAGTCTTAATTAGTTTATTCGGTACAACACCATTTATAGTAGCTCGAAACATATAGTGGATCATATTAAACTGGAGTCAGTCCAATCTATTAATCTCTATCTTAATCATGCTCGTGTAGCATTTAAAGAGCTCAACGATTGTGGACAGGTTGTTTGTCATAAGGATGAGTTGTCAGCAAATCTATTGTGGTTAATACGTATTTTATTGAACTCAATAGACGTAAATCTAGGAGCATTTACGGTGAGTTTGAAGTGTTAGAATATTGTCATTAATCAACATCTCAATTTTATTTGTCAGTGTCAGTGATTTCTTTTGTCACAAGAATATTTTATACATAAGGTAAGAAAGAAATAATTACATATTCACACAATACTTGGCTTTGTGTCAGTAGTCAAAAATTTATTTTCAGACTGCCAGGTTTTGTCGCAGATGTTTTTTGTTCTGATACTTTTATATTTTAGATGCCTGTGTCTTCTGACTAAATATTACACAGCGGGTTAAGTGGTAATGTTAGGTGAAATGCCAGATTATCTGGAGTAAACCTCGCCTCAATAGATTCTGTAATGAAAAACATGGATAATCTGGATTTACAATTAGGTAGCATCAGTGGACATAACAAATTACGTATAATATGGGTAGGTTTGAAAAGCCTTTTTTGACATTATTCATTCTTGCGCGTATGTTAAATCTCAGGCCATTCTGAATAGTCGCTATTTTAAAATGGTGGCCATTCGTTAAAACCCGTTCAGTGTAATCCGTCCGCTCAATTGGGTGATTTTATCGCTCGTCCTTTTCGAAAAAAAAATGTCAAAATGTTGTATTTTTTTCGCACGCGACTCTTAAGCCGATCCGATTTGTCATCCCCGATAAGGTTCACCTGGCTGGGTTTTACGTTTTAAGCGCACCCCTGACGTTGGCTGGAAACTTTGTGACGTCATCGATGTATGAAAAATGTAACCTTACTACAGCTTACTACATTTTCTATTATGTACATAAAACATGTATAGTAGTTCCAGTTACAATAACAACCCCGGTAGCCGGCGGTTAGCGTGCGCGTCTTGCATCCGGTGAATGCGGGCTCGATTCCCACACTTGCTGGATTAACAAAAAATCGAATGGATGTCCATTTGGTTGAGCAATTATTTGACAACCAATTCCCATAAGAAATAATCTGTCAAGACATGTCTTTTCATTGCAAGATTTCATATATCGTCGCCAATATTGCAGGAACACAAAGTGACTTAAACCAACAAATCGAGTTACGTGTTCCTGCAATATTGGCGACAATCTATTACACTTTCAGAGCGAACATCTTCACACTGTGTATATATATATATACCATATCATCGTAAAAGATAGAGGATAGACCCTATGGGTACAGGCTCACTTAGTTTTGAAATTGGACTCACATTTGAAATAACCCTCGAAATATTGTTTGTATCTTCTTTTCTCACCGGTAGTTTCAGTTACTTATACTTGATAATGTGTGCCGTATAGACGAAAACATGTGTCGTAGCTATTAAATGAATAAAGTAATTTTTAATTAAAGAGGGTTTTCTTGCTTACCCAGAAATATTGTTCATTTTCTTCTTACTCAGACAGTTCAATGCACTACGAAACGCAAGATAAGATAAGAATGAGCAAACTGCACAAACTGTGCAAATAGAAATGAAATAAGTGTCTAAAATCGAAATGGTTTATATTTAAAAATCATTTTCTGCTCTGCTGTTTATGTCCTTTTAAAATCAACTTAAATTGGATACATATAATATTTAGTCTAAAATTGATATTTCCCGCATTAAAATGTTAATTGTTCTAGAGAACTCTGAGACGTTATATAGGATCCGTAAGTCGCGGACAGGAATATCATAATTGCATTGAAATTCACAAGGTGCTTTAATGCATCCTCATCTTAGGCTTAACTTTTAAAACATGACGTCTCAAAAGTTATCTCATTAGATAATCTTTATACTGTAGGGTCTGTACCGTGTCTTATACTAAAGCTCTAAAGCTAATAAAACGTCATTTTTAAATAACAATGTTACGGAGTACGCCCTGCTAGAAAGGTAAACCCCTACTGGGAATTTACTGTATACATTGTAGGATACGTGTTGGGTTCGAAAGTATTTTTATTTATTGAGAAAAGTACCTAGTTTATTTATTAAGTTAGTGTTTTAGTGATATACTTTCGATAATTATAAAAGGCTTGTCGGTATCTTTTATATCTCTCACGCCTTCATCAAGACTAATTTATAAATCCACTGTAGATCCTTAAATAAGTAATGTATTTCCGAAATCACAAAGCTATATTTTCTTGTATAACTATCCACCGTCGTAATATGATATACATATATATATTAAACATTGTAGTAACACTTTCGCCCGTAACACGCATCCGTCTAGAAATAAATTCATTGAGACATTGTGCAAATCAAACATGGCTGTGGATGCGGCCCCATACCCTTTTGTAGTTTACGTTGACACAGTCGGGGCGTTTAGAAAAGGACAGGACCGCACTTTCCGCAGCATTTGACGCTTAATTATGCATGGAGCAGCCTCACCTCGGCGGGCGCTCCGCCCCCCAGCGTGGCTGTTGCGCTCAGCGAAATTGCGCAACGCGGCAAACGGCTTTAGTTTATGAACGCCGCGTCGGGGAGGCTGACTATCAGTTGAGTACCTATGTTGCGTGTCGTCCACACTAAAACAATACACATCCATGATCAGAGGTCCCCAACTTGTTTACAACCGTAATCGATTGTTTCTCCTACTCCGCGATCGATTTTAATTTACTTCTGAATTGCTCTGCTCTCAACTTTTTTAATTTGCGTATTTAAGTGGATTTTTAGGAGAAAAGACACCTAATACATAAATTATTTTAATATTGTACTTTGATAGCAATATTTAATACTTAAAAATACAAAAAAAAGTCTACCCAGTAGCGTAGAAGTTAGCGTGCGCGCCTAGCAATACGGGGAATGCGGTTTCGATCATAATACAGCACTGGATCGCCATTGTGTTGAGCAATTATCTTGAAAAATAATGTCCTTCACGTTGCGGAAATTCATATACTTCACTTCTTCACAATATGTAGATCCATATTCTCCACTTTCGGAGCGAACATGGTTAAAAAAAACCTACTCCCAAAACAATTTACGAAATTTTGCACTTTCATTTTTTTGCTGAATCAAAAAACTATTCGATATGGTGAACATTACTGAATCTTCTGTGTGCTTATTCGTCAAACAGACTTTTATCTACTGTCATCTCAATATACGAAATGTACAATGTCTTTAAACTAACATTCCGCAATCGACTTGTTGGCCAGTCCTGGTATAGATATAGTATAAATTAGATACACAGTTACTTTCAACACTCCCGTCTTAAGATTGAGGCGTTACTGTAAGCATAGTGGTGACAATGCTTTCTTTAATACATATTCTGTATACGTTTATCCACTGGTTGCAAAAAAGTATTTCGAACATAAACAATCATAAATAGAGTGTCCATTTTCCCTTTTATTTTATATATCCTATTGTGTAAGTGTTGGTGAAACCGAACAATCAAACCCATAATAACAATGGCCTAAGTTAGATTGTCTCATGACTTCTTAGATATTGATTTGACGTTTACGAATTTACATTTAAAAATTTCAATTCCAGTAGTATATATACTATAATATACACAAAACATAGCGTGGGTTATTTTAGTGCAATTCGAGACAGCTTAAGGTTGAGTTGTAATAGAATATAAGTTGACAAAGAAATACTGTGGCTAACCTAACGGCGAGTCTTATGAGTTCTGAAAGTGGCCGTTTCTGATGTCACTTCTGATATGCCACCTATAACGATTTATATCCTAGCCCGTGATTGTAGAAATATTCCTCGTATGCATTGCAAACACAGTTGAGAGATACCAATATGAAATGCAATTATGCCTGTCATGGCGTCGAAAGCTTTAGAAACCTTAGTGTTCATATCTTATCACATTTAGGGAATAGGCATATAAACAAAGTTAGTTCACTGTTGATAGTTGGAGCCACATAATAAATAATCAATATTTCGATGACTATTTAGGAATATAAATCCAGAATACTTCGTTTAAAACCGTGGTAAATATAATCGTGATTAAACTGTTTCAATTATTTATCCGGTATAGAGAAGGCTCGTGTACGCTGTGTGGGAGGACATGGGCATATCTAGAAACTTAATATTATATAATAGGAGTGTTTGCAACTTGGATATGCTTCAGTAAGCGTATTTTCTTTCTTTTTTTCAGCAGTTTTATACAGCCTAGCAAAGTATTCGTACCAGACTTAAAACTAGAATTAAAACATAGTGTTTAACTAAATGTCATGCATTATGTGAGTTCTATATAACATGAAATTATTTTATGTTAGGTCTCATTGCAAGTATTTACCATTCTTGAAACTGAAAAATTGTCGTAAATAGTTTTAAATAATTCAGAATTTAAAATCAATTTCCATCAAGCACCATCAGTCGAAAATATTAATTATGTAAATAGTTTTGTCATCATTATGTATGTGTTGGAAGCCGCTTAATTGCTTACTAGATCTGTCAATAATATACGAGAGTCATATATAGATAGGCATCGTTCCACAATTGGAAAACATTTTATTTAGAGTTTATCTAGCAAAAATTTCACAGTTTCATGATACACTAAACAATAAGACTCTAAGAATTATTATGTATAGTGTGATTAAACTAGTTAAGCAACTGAAATTCGTAACTAGCACCTCTTCCTGAGGTATCCACAAACGTCGGCCAAATGACAATTTATCTAATAAGATCATAAAGAAAATTAAAAAAAGATATAAAATTTGTTTATTAATGAACTTACACTTGCATCAATACAGGTAGCATAGATAATTATCACACGTTCCTTTGATTGTGATTATAATAATAATTTTGTTTCCTCGATTTGTAATCTAAAATTTTCATTCTGTATACGTGTGGCATGCCATACAATTATTAAAATCCTCGTTCTCCTATACTTCAGATAGAATGAAATTATTTTAATGATAAAAACATAACCAACATACGGTGTGGTATTTAGGGATAGGGTTGGGTTGGGATAATGAGAGCGTTTAAGGATTCAATATTTTCATGTATCATTCATTATCTAAATTAAAGTATCGATGCTGGATTACCATCGTTTTAAAACGTATCGAGTTAATAATAACCGCATGACGTTCTTCCAAAATAAAAATTATTCGCGAAAGTATCGAGAGGTACCTATAACACTACCTTCACAATATCGCTGAGAAGGTGTCTACACTCTATTCACTTTCCTACCTCTGTGAGTCGCAGTGCCCATCCCTGGAAAGTTTTCAAGCATTTACATTTTAAATCTTTTAATAGTCGCACGGTAATTCAGATCTTTTGGATCCAGGAAAGTTTTATAATCTTATATATTAATGAAATAAGTTTTGCGTTTTAATACGTCATTCGTTTAACCAGTGGTAAAATAGCATTTAATTTTCTCTACGTCAGAGTATTGCGTAAGTATATAAATAAGATTTTCCATCTCCGACATCGGTATATCATGGAGTGGGCGGCGTATGAACTTCTTTACGATATCGCATCTCTCACCACTGTTCAGCGTTCTTGCGATCCTGCTCCAGTATTAATTTGCTTCACAATTAGCCTACTTTAATCTTATCGCCGTACACTCGTGCCTTTTAAGTTCATTTAAAATACGAAAGCTTGCAAAATTGTAATCATCAACTTTACTCGAGCACGATTTATTGAATATCTTGCGTTGACATACATTTTTTTGAATTACTTTACAATTAAGCGATGAACCGTTCAGCTTTTAATATATGTAATGGTTGAAAATAATCTTACAATCTTACAAACCTTTAGGCCGGATAACAGTATCAATAATTTATGATAAGATCTTATTATCAGTGCCGCGTGGTGGGTGGGTTATAGAATCAAATAAAGTATATTAAATGTATTATAATATACTATAATTTATAGGTTTTTTTTTTATAAAATAAATGTCGAAGGCATGCGGAAATTGCGACATTCGTTCGCAGCTAGGTCAACTGTCCCCGAAATATATCAACATTCAGTAGGTACGTAAACCGAAGTCTGTAGCGTTCGTTGCAGATATGAGATTGTAACTCACGCGAGGGTGATGCTTATCGGACACAATGAGATCCCTCCACTTTATCTCGCTACTTAAAAGCTGATTGACTTATCTACTATGGTCGTGAATAGAACAACATGTCATGGAATCGGTATCCGAGACTCTTTCTTATCTGTATATTTACCAATCCAAGCACCGCGTAGCCTGTTCTGCCTTTTGTATGTAGAGACGTCTGATTTATCACTAAATTGTCTGCGAATATAAGTTTAAGCCACGAAGTTACCAGAAATAATTAATGAAGGAATTATCTATACATTCGTATTTATTACGTAATTGCATACAATCTTTATATATCTGACTATTGTATTAAATTCATTTAATATTAACGTAGACTATTTTGAATTTAATTTAATACGTTGTTCAGTTGACTATCGTGAATGTAAACAAACATCGTTTTAGTTTTTGATTAATGTATATACGGAAAATCCGCTGTTGAAAAATACTAAAGAATCATAAATCTTATAAATTCGCAAGAATTTTGCACCCACTTTAACCCTTTCATTTAGTGAGTTAATTTTTTATGCACACACGTTTTAAATGCTGAAATCTTCCACTGCTATCAATATCATAAAATCAATCGAATTGGATATGCCGATTCGTAAACAACGCTCTTCTATTACCAAATTGCGAATAAAATAAACTAAAAAGATATTCCGAATTTGTAAAATTGTGTATAACGCTACCACATGTAGCCGCTCCCATTTCGGTAACAGAGGAGTACTTGAGAGCAAATTTGAGCGCTTAGGACTAATTTATGTGACATTTTATGTATTTTTGTGAATAGCAATATAAATAATCTTAATAATTTCTTTACAAAACATAATTATCGAAAGAGCATTAGAGAATTTTTAAATGCTGAAGTCGACTCTCTTTTTATTCATTATTTTTCGTAATATTTACGTAATTTGTGCTAGCTTAAAAACATATGATATAATTGTAACGACTTCTACATATCATTGACATATCTATATAGTATTCATATTAATAGAAATTATAACATTTTATTAAAAAAACAAAAGAATGGCTTTGAAAATAAGGCGAGGACAAGGCATACATGTACGTCCATACTTCTCAAAGGGTTAAAACACAAACAATTCTTAATTTTGTAATAAAGTGACTAAAATTGAATCGATCATGTTATTGTAATGTCATCGAAAGTTCTTAATAGAAATGCGGAATATTCTTCACCAGAAATTTGTTTTTTAACGGAAGCAATTTATCAAATCTGAATTTGTTGGGATGTTTGTTGCACGTGACACGGGACGTGTTTTGACACTTTGAAATATTATATATTCACAATAAATAGTGTTTACACACAGTCCGGGGCCAATCATCCGATGGCGGTCACAGTCGTCAGTGGCTTAATTTTTGAATCAAGTGTAAACAAAATTAAATAATTTCCTGCGAAAACTATTCTTTTTTTAATAGGGACGGTATTCGTGTGCTCATAGCACGAATTTGAATCAATTTTGCGTGTAATTATACAGTTTATGACTCTTCATTTGGGTGTATATATATCACACGTAACTACAATTTAAAAAATCCATTACGTTTAACTACGTAGAGTGTCTCAACTGAACGCTATTTATACTGTTACCAGGGAAATTAACGCGAAGCGAAATTGAGAAATCCCCTATCACAATGAAAGTATAATCCTCGGTCAGTCATATCGAAACGATATTTATCCTCTTTACAGTGTTTGCCGTCTGCTTGAGACCATTTTGCGCTAAGGCACGGTTAGAAAAAAGCTCTTCGCGCGTTCGGGTAGGCCTGGGTGGATTGTTTGTCTTCTCGAATGGTTCTATTATTAGAAAAGAAAACTGCGTCGGGTTGTGTGCCGATTTATCACCCTCTGAGGTATGAAATATGAAGATTAATATAGGAGTTTTGTTTTACCTTTTTATTCAATTTGTTTGTGGTATGCAACTAACGCACATATATAAATCTAAATTTTAATCCTGAGTGCAATACTTTCATTAATTTCATCACGATTTTATCTTCTGTATATCATTCCTGTTTTTCCCAATGTTAGTTAGTGTTCGGAATAGTTGTTGAATTTTACGAAACTTGTTTGGCACTCATTCCTTCCTCGTTTTTGAGAGACGAAGGGTAGTAGATAACGCAAATCAAGACAAGTGCACTTGATTTATTTAATTAAAACGCATTTACAAATGTGATTAAATTTCCTACATCCCCTGCACAACAACGATCGGGTTATGAATTTGAAAAATGTTGTAATATTATAAAATAGAAATTTAAAATCACAAAGAGTGATCGAATTACTATGAATAAAAAACGTCTTGTTTTAAGCTCTTCTTTTAAATATGATACATTATTAGGACGTACGTATAATATCTTTCTTCGTTCGGGGAAGATCGCACTTTCGACAAATTCGAATGGATAGTACTTCGGATTATTCAATTGAATCATGCTCTCTACATTGATATAAATACAGGGATTTTAGGATTTTTTGCCACTTTTTCCGTTCTTATTAAAAGGTTATTCAGAGAATAAAATACTATAAAAAAGATGATCAAATATGATTTCACCAATGAGTAGTAGTAGGTTTTTGGAAAGACAATAACAAGGACGGACAAGATCGACAGTTGTGGAGGTTTAATAACCGTCTTAATGTAATTTGACGTCACCGTCAAAACAGAACAAGGACGCAACGGATGTGTAGAAATTCACCCAAAAAAATTACAATTGGTGACTATTATAATGGTGAAGACCGACTGTTTCATCACAAATCAAATCAATTCAGGTTTATTGAAATATTAATTAAGTAATATGAATTTGAAAAAAAATCCATGAAACTATTGCTCTGCGTATCGCCGTGATCAGGGTGTAGGTTATCAGGCGATATTTGTATTAATTTAACCAAACTAGTCCGAAGCATCTGATCGACAAATACATAATTCAAATACTCTGTCCGCCGGGAAAACCCTTGACTGACTGCCGCATAAATTCCTCGTCGTTTTCGCTTTCCCGCTCAATCAATATCGGCAGAGTTTAAACCGGATCGTGGAATTATTTTTAACACGATGTTTCTCCGCGCATCTTTCCTTAGGAGATTGTTTGCCAATATTTTGAACGCAGTTCGTGGTTTCTGTCACTATTTATGGATTTTAGAGACGGATCATCGCTTTAATGGATGAGATAGCCACGATTAAATGCGTATTTATATTCCTGGCATGATTATAAATTTTATCGCTTAACAATCATTTGAGAATCATCTAATAACTATACACAATTTTCTATAAAAATATTGACACTAACCACGATGTTTCTATCACGTTCGTAAGAATAATAAACGTGTTTTTAAATAAAACAATTAAAACTGCATAAATACACGTATGTTTGACAGTCCAGATTTATGTTAATTAATAAATTGTAACAAAATAATCACTCGGTATTCTATCCGTTGTATGATGGAGTTTTACCGAGCTCGTGTACGGATTAAAAAAATGTTATTATGTTAATGTTAAAATGTTAAAACTACCCCATTTTTCTTAGTTCTACAAAGTATTTTTACACTTGTTTTTAGCAGTAGAACATAAAATATGCTGATAGCTTCGATGCGTTTTACGGCGATATTTGTGCATTTTATGAATACCAACATATATAACACTATCGGCATGTTTTCAAGAAAGCTTTATATATTTAAGAAAAAAAAAACTGACTAATGATATGAAAACTTTCGTAGTATCGAAATCATTTCCTGTGCGATTCATCTGTTTCATTCGCAACATGCGTCGACATAGTCGTGCTTTTCTTATTGAAACATAGATTTTCTTTATTATGAAAAACTTCGAGTAGAGCTTTGAATTTTAAATGACTCCGTCTACAATGTACGAGCATATTTACTTTACTAGAATCATTTTATTTTTGCTATTATTTATAATTGCTTATTTGGCATGTTGTTAATTTCCTGGACTGAAATGAAGCATAAACACTGATAGGAATCGTCGACTGCTATTAGCACATGATTAAACCGTTATTTTTATGCGAGATTTCGTCCGAATTCGAGAGGACAATTCATTTTGGATCTTCGAGATGGTTACGATTGTTTTCTCATGTCAGTCACAGTCGTCTCGGTTTCTTGACGTCTTGTATTATATAAAATAAAAATGTGTTGATTGAAAAACGTTCATAGTATTGGATATTACTGTCGTGTTATTAGTATTTAAATTGCTTTATACAAATTCAGTTCACTACATAACTATTTGTATGCATGCATTTTAGTAATCTCAAGAGTGCTTTTTACGTTCGCTTGATGTGGCTAGCTAACGCAGCTACACGGTATCTTCGTGAACAATAAAATTAACTAATTTAACGGCTTGTTGACTGACGCACGATTCTGTTAGTGAATTCTCGTGCATATTCTTTCAAAGATCCGTACACAAGTGTGTAATAAACAGACGACCACTGTGCAAATCGCCCTGTATCTAGAAATAACTTACACTTTATGGCAATTATATTATACAATTTGTCGAACTAAACTCTCTAAACTGCTCTCTACAACTAAATACTTTCAATGTTTTTTTTAATAATACGTGGAACATATGACCACATGTCTATGAACCATTTACGTTGTCAATTGTGCCACATCTATCTATGAAGATCGAATATAAAATGTAAAAATAAGTTTACAAAGAAAGAAAATAATCACCCATGTTAATACTATACAAAAAAAAAAATGTATATTTTTGTTGTTAATATTATTTCCTGCGATGTTCGTTAAACGTATTCAAAACCGTTTTGATTTTCATGATGTATGTGCATATAATTTTCACGTAATTTTTATTTAACGGTCCATTTCCACCAAACACCGCCAAGTTGACAACATTACTTATATAATTTCTGTAAGTTTTGTGTTACGCAACAAAATAAAAGTTTTTCATATTTGTATCGTTAATTTTGCATTAATAATTTAAATCTAAAACGAAACGAAGTAAACCGATACGCAATAGAAAGTTTTGATTACTTTAGCAGGTTTCTGTTTTTTCCCAATAAAATAATTAAAGCTGGTAATTAATAATGACTTGTTGCAACTTTTCGACATTTTTTATTTGAAAATTGAAATCTGCTTATTTTATTTTATGGATATTGACGCTATAACATAAGTTGCAGATTTATTCGGTAGACATGTTTTATTGAATTATAGTTTAAGCATTCAAAAGTTTAACTCAATGCAACGTTTAAATGGGGTTATAGATAATAATTTTAAGTATTCAGTGTATTTAAGAGAATGAAAAAATTGCATTTAATGTCTATGGTATGGGTTTCGATCCGAAGCATAGTCGGTCAATTACCCACAGGTGTCTAAATGTAAGCCTTACCTATGTCAATTCTTAACCCATTTTTTGCGAGATTAACAAATGTAAAAACCAACAGCTTAGTTGTTGATGTGGTTGCCTTGAACGGGAATACTGTTTAATGACTGATCATCTTTGAGGGGATACATTATTTGGTATAGACCTGAAGTGTAATAGAGCATGATAACACATAAATAGCTCGTAGCATTCCAATGTCCGGTTCTAACCTCGGACAGCTGTCAACTTTATTACCGTAATTTTTCGTTATTAAATTTAGCTCGGTTCTAAATATTATGTATAAGTGACAGTTCAATTCATTTGCTTTGCCAATATTTATCGGTAAAAATTACTTGCCAAATAGTTTATTAATAATACAACTCAAATTTATTTCAGTTTCATCAACATCGTTACTCACGGGCAGATGTATCCCTTTCTATATCGAATTGCTGTTATATTTTCTTCTTCTTATACCATGTTCGCTCCCAACGTGGAGCATATGGATCTACACATT
>JAGVSQ010003333.1:0-13850 GCA_022683975.1 Rhyacophila evoluta | reverse complement strand
ATCTGGCGAATTTTAAAAATCTAAAAATGCAAGATACCCAATGGATTAAGCAATTGTGACAAGCAATTCTCGTGAAAAATAATCCGTCAAGACGTCTTCGCATTTTGTAAATCCATATCTCCACATTGGGTAGATCCATGTGCTCCAATTTGGGAGCGAACATGGTATAGCAATAAAAAAACAACAAAACATCCAACAAATTATGTGTTATACATAATTTTTAAGGCTTCGATTATAAATCATAATGTCTCATCGCTCAACTTTTATTTTTAGGTTACAAAATCTACGTCACCCAAACGTAGACGTATTTTTATTGAACACGATTATTCCTAATTTTACATTCCGTAAATATTTATCTATTATAATTATATAATAGCGCCACATTCGTCTCGATGTTTATGTTTCTTCTATAATAATAACGTAATTATTTTAATTTGCAATAATTAATTTATTATCAAGGCATGTTTCGGTTGTTCACGGCGCAGCAGGATATCGGTCGATGCTTTTTTCGACACAAGATAAATGTCCAACCGAAGATTATAACGTATTTTTAAAAATCAAGATAAAATTACCGTGTTTTTTTATTTCTTCGCCGAAAAGCTATTTTACGTGATTGGTAAATACAGTTATCACATAATTAAAATAATATTTTGTCGTCTGGTGTGTATTCAAACCCCTGGGCAGCAAATTTCCTATGCGCATTAATTAACTAACAACATATTTACTACGTAAATACTCTTTTCATAGGTCGTCTAACTTTGACAAGGCCAGCTAGCAAACAGTTAATTTTTTAATTGTATTTTAAACTAAATAATCAATTGGTTGTTTTCAGTGTTAGATTTATTTTTTATTTACTTCTTAAGATATCTATTTATTTAGAAAGACGGCAAAATACGTAATGCTGCATTTAAATGCAAACAATATATTTAAACAATACAGTAACATCCTTCCATTGTCTTTTTTATTTGATTACAAACGACATTGCGTATTCTAAATAAATCGTGTCTTGCATAAAATACATTAAAAATGTAAAAGATTCGTTTTGTAAACGTGTAATACGTATCATAAAAAAACGTGCCGATCATTAACAGTAGCAAAAAATTATGACATATTTTCTCAATATTATGTTATTTTTCTCATAAAAAGTTATTTGATTATTTCGGAGTTTTGAATAAAAATATTTTTACGACCATTTTAATGATTATTTCGTCGCACATAAAAAACTAGTTCTTGGAAGTGAGTGGATTTTAAAAACTACCCAAGTTTTAATACTTCACGTTGCGTCATTGTCGTAGATGATAACTGAGTTTAAAACTGCACGTAGGCTATATGATTGTGATATTGGGGAAGTACAACCTTAATTGAATGATTTATGAGAAGAATTTTTTTCATGAAGCATTGGGCAAATATTTGAAATTATATATGGTGATATTGTCAGACGTAATTACAATTTTGGATGACATTGCTTATTATTCTGTATTTTTCGTTGCATAAAAAACAATAATTAATGACAGAGCTTTCTCGGAGACCACTTTCACCGACGGCGCACTGTAAGCTCTTGGGTGTTTTTTTAAAAACACCAAAGGATTTTTGTTATTTTTCCTTAACGAGTCGGCCATCACACCTTTGTGGGGGAAAAGGCAAAGAAGTTTTTTTTCTTCATAAAAGATGAATTCGCCTCTTTCATTCGCTTGCCTCTATTCAAACATTTGAAAAGCACTGTCTGTGTCAGTGGCCAAGAGCCTTTTTTATGACGGAATGATGTATGTATCCAAATTCGTTATTCATTTACAAACTTCAACTGCACTCTTGTCATAACATCATTAAATCATCAATCGAATAGTACTTAATACAAAGATAAAATTTGCGTAAATATTAAGAAAAGATCCAACAACCTACTCATTTTTCAGGAAATATAGGATAAAATACTTTTTAGTCTTTCAACATATAATTACTTTAGAACTGGATTACTGACAATGGATTTAATTAACAATTGGATACATACTATTTTCAATCGATTTAAAAAAAATCGAATATATGCAAGGATCTTTTCTGTATATATACGTCTATAATGTAAGCACAAATTGACACACTCATATACTTTCATCCACATTTATTTGCGACCACAATTTAGTAAACATATAATATAATATTCGACTTGTTCTTCTTCTTTCTTCATATCCGTTTCCTACGTGATGCATCTAGAACGTTAGTACATACGCTAATAGTATTGTATTTTACCGGGATTTTTTTAATTCTACCAAATACATCCCGTAAATAGTACCCGATGATTTTAAGATGCCAGTTTTTCAACATTTTATTTCAGCACTTCAAGTTAAGCTCGAATATTTACAGAAAAGAACAATTTTGAATCAGTTCGCGTGTCAAAGGGTACCAACTACTGGTCCATCTATCTTTTATTCTTACCTTTATAAAAGTATAAAAAATCCCACTTCACTTGCTTGGGTGCACAATCTAAAGGTACCTCATTCAATATAATAAATAAAACTATTTAATAACATTATTAATGTATACATTTTAATTTGTCGTTAAAAGGTCATTACAACGCATTCACAGTTAAACGTATTCAAATGTTGGCGTGAAAAACACGTTCCCTTCCGCGTAACTTGAGAAGTGTCAATTTACGACTCTTCGGCGAATTATTTATTCTGTGTCTTCTTGTTCTTCTTCTCGGTCAATCTCCAGCCAAAATGAGTCTCTCGTTAATTATTTTTTACTATTTACTTCTCTCTATTCCGATAAGAGAATCTCTCCATGAAATTTCTGCAAGATACTGTATCAATCAAATCATCTAAGAAATATTTAATACCATATTTTGGTTTGATTGTTGAATACTTAGATGAACGAAATTTAATAAATAGTATTTAAGAATTTATCAAATACTGTTGTATATAGAGATTTTCGCGACTAGCAATCGAGTATTTATCCTTAAAATAGCTTCAATTTTATTAATTATGCTTTTTTCTGTAACAAGGAGTTTCAAACCGAGAATAGAAATATACATTATTTGCGACAAGTATTGAAAATTTATAATTGCGTTTATTTTTTCCACAACATTTCGCATTATGAATACAATTCCAAATATAAAATTCTTAGAGGCACCACGTGGCAGCTATGTGCTTCATGTAGGGAGTGGATACGGCAGAAGAAGAATGAAAATTCTGGAAATTAGTTAACGATATGAAACAAAAATTAAATATATTTGCTAAAATACCACAACTTCTTACAAAAAACTGATAATCGTCGACGTCCAGTAATATATATATGTTTCTGTGTGTGTTATGTGATGATTTATTTAACAATTGTATATTTTTTTCACCATTTATATTCCAAAAGTGCAGCATATGGATTTACACAGCCTGAAAACGTCAGCTTCGAAAGTAGAGTATATAGATCTCCGCAACGTGAAGATGTCTTAATTGATTATTTTCACGAGAATTGGTTGTCAGACAATTTTTCAACCTGTTAAAAAATCTTTAAAAATCCAGCAGATACGGGAATCAAACTTGTGCTCCCGGATGCGAAGCCCGCACGCTAGCGTTTTAATTATACTAATTAATTTGAATCGTTTATCATATAAAATAATGTTATTAAAATATAACACTGATCGTATACATAAAGCCTAACGATGTTGGATCGTAAAAACCTGGTGACAATTATCGATACGCTGGGAGGTTAAATATTTTCAAAAATATTTGAATTTTACATGAATTTCTCATTAAGCATCATTCATCGTCAGTGTTAATTAACCATAAAATCATGTTCAACAATAAAAGACGCATCATTATGACCGTGACCGTAGCTTTATAAGAAAACTACTTAAATATATGTAAACAGCAACGTTAAACTTTTGTTAAGTTTCAACGTTTATTTGTGTTCACATTACGTAACATCACGCAGTTTTTTCCCGCAGTATAAAAAGTTTGACAGTGAAATAATACCTTTGTGGCGAAATATGCGATATAATCGTAGATCGATTACCAATTTTCGTGTTAATTTATTAACCATTACATGGTAAAAATTATAGGCTCATTTTTCTATTGATCTTATCAAATTTATTTATTATACGAAAGTAACTAGTAAACACATAATTTATTATATGCAGTGAATCCTTAGGAAAAAAATCTACAAATAGAAATGAATGTTGCAACATTCCACCAGAAAGAAATTTTGTTTTAAAATAAATAAATTACTACTCGTAATTCATGTCATTTCACTGTCGCTCCTAATCATTTACTACATGTTATTTGAATACATTTTTAGTTAAAAATAAATGGTCGCGTATTATTATATAATTAATCGAAATAAGTATAACCGTGACCGGACGATCTATGTATTGTTAGAAAAAAGCGTCAAAAAATGATTACAAATATCAGCATGTATATACAATAAAATAACTTATTTGTTGTTTTATCGCCTCGGTAGTGAAGTGCCAAACGGGTATGATTCGGTATCAGAGATTGCGAGTTTAATCATTCAACTTGCATAAGAATTGTAGAAAATTAAAAAATACAAGACACGTAATTTAGTGATGAACAATTCTCTTAAAAATAATCTCTCATGATAAGTCTTCAAACTGTGGAGCTTAATGTATTTCACATTGAGAAACGTTTGTTACTTTGGTGGATGATTTGATAAAAGCGCACGTTTGTAAGCCGTTACTCCGCGGGTTTAAATCGTGCTTAAAATCAATAAATAAAAAATACATGATTCAATATTAAACGATTGACTGACAAACATTATTCTATAAAGTAAATAGATAATTTGCTTATAATTTACCGAGTTGAATATTACATTGTGGATATCCATTTGTTCCGCATGCTTGGGATGGAAGTGATAAAAAATATAAACAGACAGAAGCAGATGTGATGATTTTATTTGGAGAGAAAGCTTAATAAGAATTATTATGCGTCGGAATATTTGAAAGATAATTTACTATCTGTTGTTTGTGATATAGTTTTCAAGGTTCAAATAATAATTAATCCAACATTATATAAAATATATACTTTAAAAATCAATTTTAGCTTTTCAGTAGTATCACGCTATTTTAATGCCTAATATTTTTAATGCAAGGTTATTGGACAAAAGCGATTTTTAATCGACTACCGACAACGTAAGTATTTGCTATTAATGCTATTATCACTGAATGGCCATACGTAATTCACCAAGAAAATACATACATTATTCTCTTTTTTAGGCATCTATGTTGAACACGCACGGTAATAATTAATTATCATTCCAGCTTACCTAAAAATATGATTGGGACCGGTTTTGCTACCTTAACACTGTCGCCACTGAATATTTAAATAAATTACTAAATTTGTTTGTTAATCAAAACCGGTATTCATATTGGTTAATAAATCACAAAACTAATGAATTTCACGTGTACGTACTTTTTAGTTTACTCTGTAACTAAATACATTAAGTTGACAAGTACATTAGAAAACAGTCGATTCAACATAATATATTATACTTACTATTTGTCACCATTTGTCATTTACACATCTCTTAGATAAAGTTTGAAAATGCAAAAAAAGCAAAACCTATATCGCAATCGACGATCTGTATGAAAATTTTGATTGAAAGAAAAAATATATAATACAGCGGTATACGTCTGCTATGGATTAAATCCAACTTGGCAGTATTTAAATTATTCTATACAACCCCAAAAATCTATAATATAATAACAATAGGTTGGTACGTAGTAATAATTTTCTATTTATTTTTTATTGGGAAAATTAGTTTGATATAAGTCGAATGAGCTAGAATGATTCAATGAGGTATACCGTGGATCCACTGTATTTCGTTTTGAATTTATCAATACAATTTTAAATAAATTTCTCTCTTAGCTAGTTTGATTTCTTTTAGTATTACGCTGTGACTTATTTGCGAATATACAGAACATTCTACTTAATCTTAGGCCTTGTTCACACTGTGTCGAGTAGTTTAGTACAATAGCCAACGACAAGGTGTTTGACAATAGTGTGAACAAGGCTTTACGGCGCTTACGTCCACTTTTTAGACTGTTTTGTCACATGTATAATGGATGACTAGACTTGTCTAGCTTATTTTATATTTGACATATCTGCAAGCTAGTCACTCGTCTTATTAGAAATCTATCTTCTGCATTTTCATATGCGTTAATAAATGTTGATTTTTCACAATTCATTGATACCGATCTACAAAAAAGCGTGAGTCCTTTATACCAACTCGACCATCGAGGCAATCTTCGAGATGTTAAAACCTCCGGTGTGATAAAATTGAAATTTTACACGAGAGTGAAAAAATTGCATTTTATCATAACAAGACATGTTACATTGGCGGTTTCTATTTTCAATTATATTTTAATTCACTAACTAGAAACGTTAGAGGTTTTACTAAACAACGGAGTTCAGTTTGAGGAAACAGAAAATGCAAATACTGTTTTGGCGAAATTGTCACTTCAGAGCTTTAACAGCTCAATAACGACATACAAATTATAAATCTCAAGTATTTATTTGACGTTCTAATATCTAGTAAAAATTGATGAGTTTTAACGAATTTATGTATAAAATCAGACTGGGAATGGGTGGATCATTCAACTCTACAGATAATAGTTAGAGAAATTTATATCATGCAGTCGTAAGACATATAAGGATGATGATGCTGACCCAAAACTTAACAAAGTATTATAGCGTATATAATAGAAGATGAAAAACTATATAATGTAGGAGGTTAACACTGTCTTAATAATTATTATTACCAGTCTTAACGTGATTACAAAGACAAACGAGAAGCATATAAAAAATATTGTGATATTTTTTAAATCATTATTTGTAAATCAATACTTTGTTAATTAATTCATATTGTAATTTTACTATCATACAACATTCGTACAAACATCAGGATATTTTATATTTCATTATTTACTGATTACTAACGGCTAAAAAATGTATAATGTTGAAGTGAAAGTAAATATTTAATGCAAAAAACAAAGAGTAACACTCATTTAACGACTTCGTAACAGATTACGCCAAAATCACTTAATAATAATTATGTATAGGTGATAATTACTATAATTGTAGTTGTTTATAAAAAATCAAATAATTTATGATATTTTTTACTTAAAATATTCACCAAACATAATATTATCTCTGAGCCTATCTTTACCTGCCTAGTGCTCGAGCATTAATTAATTATCGTCAAAGCTCCCAACTCGCTCACTGTGCGCTATCAGGTAAAAAATATTTTAAATTCTCGCTAAGAAATTATAATTAATTTATCATTTTATTAATATTATCTATTTATTTATATATGCAAATATTTGATAAGCGATGGAGCATGAAAAATTTCCTATTATTCCTATCACTTCTTCCCGATACCATGATTATTACTTTATTTTGAACATATCCGATTTCATCCGATAATATTGTTCATTCGGTTTCGAGCTTCAACGATTTCATCCGAAAATGAACGATCAAAAAATAATCGAATTAATCAACTGGCTTAAATTTTTAGTTTACGGCAAACTATCAATATACAAATACAATACGTCCATGTTTTATTGTTTCGTGTATGAGTGATAAAATGAAGATAAGACAAGGAATATATTTTAAAAAATAACGGGTTCATATATTTAAAAATATTTATTACATATCAAATGTATTATCACACGATTTATAAAAAGCGCTCAAAGTTGAGTTTTCTCGGCCTGATGCGATAATAGAATGTTTTTATATTGCTATATAACTTTCTAAAAATATCATAATACTATTATTGTATTCCTTTCAAGGCTACGTTTACTCGTTGCATAGCTACTAATAGCTCTAATTTCACACAGATATCTACATTTTACTATGGATAATTCTTACAATCCGAATACAAAAAAGAGTCGAAATCCACAAACTTATTGATCATGCTAACACTTTACTTGGAGTGGCTATAATATTATATATATTAGTATACATTCGATTAATAATAGAAACAGAAACTGTGTTGGTATTTATTCTGCAGATAGCTAAAACATGAGAAAAAATCTAATATGCTTAAAAATAACACATAAAACATCATATAAATAGTAAAAATTTGCATTTGATTATTCATTCCTTTATTTAGATTTTCTGTAGATTGTTTAATTTAGAAAAAATAACTTGGTATCTATTATCTAAACTATATCTAATAAACATATTTTCTATATTGCCTTGAAATAAAATACCAAATAATAAAAAATTAACTAAACACTTCATATATACGTCTTAATCGTTCATATGCATTTACCATTACTTTTCCTCATGTGGAGCATATGAGTCAATATATTATGAACAATTATTTTGACAGATATTCAAGAGTATTTATCATCAATTAATCACTCAATAAATTTGATAAACGTATCCTAAATCCATATTTAAAACGTGTATATTTATATGCAGCCACGGGAATTGGAACCACAACCACAGCCGGCGAGTGATTCACGCGCCGTTTTCCTTTTGGCTACTAAGACGACGACACAAAAGCTCAATACATTTTTTTTTTTAATATTCGGATCTTATAAACACAAACCATACACCATAGACAACCGAGATTTTTTCATTTATTTGTCAGCTTAAGTTTTTACAAATAACGACACAAAATTCATAACTTCCAGAACGGAAATAAAACAGAAAAATACCACATACAAAAAAACTTATTCGGTCTTTTCTCTACCGTACAGAATTTGTGTCGATTCAAAACAAAACTGCTATAAATATAAACGAATGTGAACTTTTATACCGTTACCGCTCCAAGGCATGTGGATTAATCGACACTTCGAAGATTTATCTTGACGCAATGTATTTTTACGAGGATTGGTTGGACAATTTGGTATTCATGTCTTGTATTTAAATATAAATGATACTTTCAAATAACGTGTTGAATTTATTTGTTTGCGTGAATTTATGAAGTGCGATTTACAATGTTTGATAGTTATTGTTTTGGCTAAGTGAATCTTTTAAGTAGTATAAACAATCTCCCATATAATAACTTATTGAACTGTTTATAAAGCATTGTTCTAGCTAAGTGGTTGAGGGATAATAAATAATACACATGATATTAATTTGTTAAAAAATACGTACCAATAAATTTTGTTGAAAGAATAAGCGTTACATTTCAATTAATATCTAAGTAATGCCCTCGATTATTATAAACGTATTAGGAAGGTACATAGAGTATAAAATGGGATTTAGACTCGAAATGCCTGCAGGGCTTTGTATTAATAATGTAACGGGACTAAACATCGTTTCCACATGATTCCGTTGCGTGCAAACAAATCAATTATTATTTCCCGCAGCTCGATATTACGTTGTTATACGAAAGGCAAAAAAACAAAGATTGATTATGACAGAGTAATTTAATTGAAAATCTCACCTGTCTTACACCCTGTGAGCCGTCAACGTTAATAGAATCCAATCTATTCAAGAAATCCAGATAGGTAACGTCCAACGTTTATAATAACATATTATAAAATACTTGTCACTGTTTTTAAACTGTCGGCAACATATGAACACTTCACTCGGTATATCCAGATAAATACTGTTTTATATTTATCGTTGCAATTATTGAATTTAATCGGTTTATCTTCACTTGCGCACTTGTAATATTTAGCAATAGTGTTTTGAATCAAAACAACAAACACATTTTGGCGGTAAACTTTCCGTCGCGATAATCCTTTTAATCATGAAAACAGGCTTTATTCAAATAGCAACGTCTTTCACAGTCCTTAAATGCCACAATAAAATACGGAACGTACACAGTTTTCCTTTCACAAGCGGAAAAATAAACTCAGGGGGTGGCGTAGCTCGTAAAATAACCTTAAAAACCCCCTTCGGTGGAAAATTTATGTGTGCTATGCAGCGGCAATGCCTCCTCGTCAAACCGACTCGCGATATATTTGCATAATTTAAAATTGTTATGATTTAATGAGCCGTCGGAAGCTTCTGAGCATGGTCTTTCGGAAAATACACTCGTGATGTTAGTATACTTGTCAAAAGCGCGGTATTTACGCGTGGATTCGGATATCGAACGAACGTCGACCTGGCGCGACGGCTGCGCTACAACTGAAACAGCTTTTTGAAAAAGCTCCGCGCGCGCCGCACAGCCTTCGGGTCGGACGTACGCGAATTCCCGGCGCGCGAGACAATAACGTCAGTCCAATCTTATCTTGTAAGAATCCATTTAACATCGACGAACAATATTACGATGAGATTGTGGTGAAAATTACCGCCAAAACGAGTGTAAAGGCATTACCAAAAAGTCTACTCATAATGTTACAGATCATTTAGCATAAAGCACGCAGTTTATGCCCCCGGAATATTACCCATATTTCAAAACGTTACTTTTACAATACGTTCCGTCTCCCGTTGATATAATAATATAAATAACGCACGCAGTATTAGCGCTACGTGACTGTGTCTATGTGAGCGATTATCAATAAAGCTTTATAGCATAGAGTGGTCTTACCTTCTATTAAAATTCAATTAGAAACTTGCGCAGTGAGTTAAATGACTATCTGATAAGGAAAATTAATTTAGATCTGAAATTCACAATTTCACTAACGATAATATCTCACCAACACTCAATAACGTACAAAAACGTTTATTTTACAAATAACACTTTTAACAGAAAAAATTACCGCTGTCATTTAAATCGAATGGACACAATAATTATTTTTCTTATAATGATTTCGTGGTTTTATTTTTGCGAAAAAATAATCATAATAAAATGGTTCTAGAACTTACTCATAAATCAAAATTAACTAGAATTATTACCAATTTATCAATATCGAAAAAATACACTTATATCGTTACGAGTATGACCGTATATTTGTGATTTATTTTATTTCGTATCTTATTAGGTCATGCATTGTTTAATCAAAATGACCTATAATTATTGTACAGTAGACCGATGTTTTTATAGTTGAATATGGCACGTAATAATATTTTCCTGGATATTTTATATTCAACTTAATTATACAATATTATAGTTATTCAAAAATGTAAAAGATTTACCAAACTTTTGCAAAATAATCCCCAAGATTCCAAGCATTTAGAAAACTTGTAGAAATAATAAGTATTTCACAAATCTATAACGTTTCTTCTGGAGCTACTCGTATATTAACCGATGTCATTGTTATAATTTAAGCTATTTTTTAACACTATATTATTTTGTGATTCTAGAGCTCGAACCACGGAATACTGACAAATTTCATTAATGACTGCTTTACGATAAATTACTGATTGTACAATATGAACAAAATATTCGGTATATAGTATATGGCTATTTAGTGCCACATACTAAATCATTGGAGCGAGCGTAATAACTCTTATCAAATCGGTGTGAAATAAGTACATTTCTTATTCATTAAAACCTGTATAAATTCGTACAAATGCAGCGATGTCGTTTATTTGAATAATAATTATTTACAATCGTGATTTAAAATTAATTTTAAAGTTTATATGATGTAGAATTTTCACGTGTGTTTTTTCGTTTGTGATATTTTGTTAACGATTCAATAAAAAAATCTATCCGTTTCACATGCGTATTTTTTCACTTTTCAGTTCCGCGGAAAACTTCTTACGGAAATCACCTTTGATGGTTTGATGGAGGATGGCAAAATTCCGACAAACTAAAGAAGAACAGTTCATAGTTATAGTTTAAACGAAGCATCCATAGTATGCTCACTATGGATGTATAAACGTTTTACATTATCAATAACGTTGCGAATATATTACAGTTTTATATGCCTATCGGTTATATTTCAACTGTACTATAAAAAGAACATACATGTATTTATCTGTCTGTCACACAATTTTTTTCCAAACGGTAAATAATAATCACGTTATATTTTTACATGTTATTGTAGTAAATATTTTTAGATTAACAGTGTTCATTTTAATACTTTTAACTGTTAACTTGGCTTGAAATAGTATATTGCACGGAATGATCCACTGATTATTATGTATGAATATTTATTTCAAATTAATAACAACTGATGATCAACGAGGAAACAAAATATTGTAATATTGAAATTAAATTTTATCAATATGCTAAATAAATTTAATTATATGAAATAAAGATCTATCCCGGGTGAATCCGGATAATGCAGCTATAATAAAACTGGTGTAAGAATATATCGAAAGAGCGTCATTTATCAGTAAGTTGAGATTGATATGAATAGTAATTAAAATAGTTTGGAATACGGTTCGGCTTAAATATCTTTTAATTTTGTATATTCGGAAATTAGGAAAAATATTCCAGAGCTTTTGAAAGCTCATAGTTGTATCATCCTCACATATATAAACGTGGTCCCGAGCAACTCTTTCGCATACAGCTTTCCGTCTCTGTCCAACTAACGATGCGGAACGTACCAGCGTTCTCTCTCTAAATAGCAACATTTTTCTCTATTTTCTTTTCTACAAATGAAACTAGATTTTTTAATGAATTTCCAATACAAGAGGTAAGCTTTTTTCAATTTGCGACGTCTGTATAAGGCAATTATGTGTCAAATCGGTCGAGCAGAATGGTTTTTGCAAATTGTTTTTTTTTTGCCTTCTATTTCACTCTCGTATATTTTTAGTGACACATTCAATTGAAAACCAGGATTTAAATTATTTCGCGTATTCATTTGACAACGATATCATACTATTTAACTCATTCAATGTTCATTACGAAACGGTATACAATTGATATTTCTTCGGTAGCTGATAGGTTAGCTTGCAAATGAAGTTCGACGATTTTTTTAAATATCAATAATACAGTATCGGATACACAATGGGCTGAGCAATTGCATGACAACCAACATTCATAAATAAGAAATCTATCAAGACATATTTTCATATTACAAAGATCTATACACTCCATTCTCGGGTCAGGCATATTAAAAAATACAATCGTCGATTGGGAAGACGAGGTGGATTTGGTGACATGTGACCATGTTAACAATATAGATTTAACCCAATCATATATTTTATAGCATTACAATTAGGAGTTTCTTTTCTTCCTCATTAAGATTATTATAAAACAGGCTTAATTAAATATTATCTGATACTACTTAAATCACCACTAATTTTAATTTTACGATAAACTAATTAATTGACACGGTCACAATCATAATAATGTGTATTTTTTCTTCACTTAGAATACACTTTAATACTTGGTTTTTTTATTTGTATAATTTGTCTTTTAACTCCGTAAATTCAAATTTGAAAACAAATGTATCATGTGACATTATGTGCAAATACTTATAAATTAGTATGCCATAAAATAGATGAAGAATCAGGAAAATACATAATAAAAACCGTCTCCAACAATCGCTTTTTCTATTCAATAGAAATTCTTTTTTTATTGTCTCTATCATAGGCCACGTTGGTTAATAGACCAAAAATTACAACTCTATTTCCTTTGAAAATGAGCTGCAATAAAGTAGGGTACGAAAAAGGGTAATGTGGTCGCTGTCTTGGATACACTTGATGTCCCAAATAGTTTGGATGAGCCCGTTTTACCTGCTGAGAGAAACCTAGGGGTGTACCAATATAAATCGTCCGTTTTGTAAGGGCCGCACGTTAACGCACGGCAATGTCTATATTAGTTTTTGTTTGCAGCCGAAGTTAGTTTTGAATTTGACCGATTTATACTGATACATATATGTTATTACATTACATCAAAATTCTCATATAATATATTTGTCGTGTATAATTATTTTCTGGCTAAATTCAACTCAGTTATAAATTATTCAATTAAAAAATTAAAATATACTTAATGTATTCTAAATTATTTAAAACTGGTAAACTTCCATATTTGAGATCACTGTTAGCGAC
>JAGVSQ010003331.1:0-21894 GCA_022683975.1 Rhyacophila evoluta | reverse complement strand
TAATTCGTTTTGTTACATTTGTTTTAAAAATACATGTTTCATACTCAACTTATCGTAAGCATACATTTTATTCCACATGAACAGCCGACTAAGTCTATTTTAACTTGTCTAAATGATTAATTTATTATTTGACGAAACTGGTATACATCATCCATATTAAATCAGTATTATTTATTAGTGTCAAACACTAAAGTAGAATTGCTTCTGTAGAATTAATTATCCACTTACATCCGTGTAATTTAATGGTGTACATAAAACTCGCACGCCTCTGCATCACAGCCGAACTGTGCCATCGCCTGTCTGGTCTGCCAGCCAGCACAATTGAAACATCCGAATGACGGATGACCATTTCCTTGTTGATTAATTCTTCGAATCCACCATTGTTTTGCCGTATCCACGGAATTTTATCTCTGAACATTCTCATAGCGAAGAACTCATCTGTGGCTTTCATAATGATATCAAAAGAACATTATTACTTTTTTTTAGATACGAGTATTCTTAGTAGGTCACAATTCTTTAATGTCAAATTGTGCAAATTCATCATCCGAACCGTTAAGCTTTCTTTTTATTAATAATAAATGCAAGAAATCAATACCGTTTCCCCATTTTTGTAAAACGGGTTATCATTTTGCCATTCTAGATTTTTTTTTCAATTCAAAGGTTTGCTAAAAAACTTTTTTTCATTTTAATGACAAGTTTCTTTCGACTGTTCGATAATCAATCGATCCTTTAGTATTTTATCTAGTAGATTTGACAATAGTAATTGTGTTAAATTAACATTAAAAACTTATTAATTTAGCAATATTTCGTAATCAGTTTTATTATTTGATTGCTGATAATGTGTTATACCATATTTTAAAAATCTAATTGCATAAGACACATAATAGTATTCCTACCAGCCAAATAGTATTTTCCGCATTATTTATTATTTTCATTACCACATTATCAACCTTATAAATACTTTATCCAATACACGTTATTTCTGAATATACATTTGTAATAATAACCTTCATATAATATATAAAAGAATCGAAAACACATTGATTACCTACATTAATTTAATCAAATCGATAATAGTTTGAATATTTTAATTTATTTTTCAATCTTGTTCATAACTGTTCAAAAAGGATCAAATAGGACTCCAATACTTCGTGAGAACCTAAAAAAATGTCAGACGTGATATTCGTATGGCCATAATGTGTGAGATATACTAGTATAATGTGATTTTATGCTGAAAAAATCTGAAAATAAACTTATTAATCATGATTAATATTTGTGATTTCCATAGATACAGTAACAGTATTATTACACATAAAACGACAAACTTTTAACTATAAAAAATTAAAAATGTACTTAGCTGTAGTCACTAAGGAATATTTTGTAATATATTATAAACTTCGATGTAAACGTATACTCAAGAAAACGTACTATTTAAAACAGTGTTGTATTTCCCGAATAACGAAATGTTGGCTTGTTATTAATTTTAATATAACATGCTTGTAATGCTCTCCCAGTACTTCGCTTGTTAATGATCTCGTTAACGTTTTAATATTCAGTTTGTTATTAAATATTTGCTGCAAACACAACTCAAATGAAAATTACTCTTATATCACTGATGTCAAATGCTTATATTTTTACCACTAAACAGTTTATTTAAATATAAATACATCTTACATACAATGTCATGCATTTAAAACGCCGTTTGATCCCAACACGACACTTTCAATTCAGTCGCTGTTAAAGATATTATTTTATCATTTATCCGTCATTTTCTTTTTAAATCAATAATTATTTTGGTTATATTCGTTACTATTTATTACCGTCTATTTTCAGTCTGCCTTTATGTTTTGCTTTTAAAAAATAAATACGAAAAGATTCCTTCGTATTAAATAAAAGTGTATAAAAATAAATATTTTCACGTAAATACTACTTAGAAGTCATTAATTGCGTAGAAGGCATCTTGAAGGCCTTGAAGTCTTCAATTTTAACATTTTGTTGAGCGTGAAATGGGCAATAGACTATTGGGTATTTTTTCCGGCCATTAACGGCCCCCTTGTCTAACGAACGCCGTAACGACTTCCAGAAACCTTAACCCAAAAGGCGACCACTATTTTCAACCCAAGAACTTTCAGAATCCTATTTCATTTAAAGCAGATAAAAATTAATAGACGCCTGAAATACATAAAACCCTAAATTTAAACCTAAAATATAATACAATATACACGTATATTTGTAATATTACTACAAAAGAAAAAAATAATAAACACTTCTCACATAATACCATAAGAAATTATTATGTTTAGAAATATCATACAACCAAGCTCAAATAAAATTTGAATAACTCATTCTGAACTTTTTAATTTAGTGCTGTTTTTTTTTACATTGTACTTGTGCAATGTCGTTAAAGCCTGAGAGCTTACAAGCTCGACTTCATTTTGAGTTATCGCCTCCGTTGACCGACGCCGACGCCCGAGAGCGTCGCGACTCCCTCCGTCCCTTTGCTAGGATTAACACTACTCTGGCTGGTCGCAATCCATCACTCTTCACACCCTCTCATCTCTATTTTACACTCAACCCTCGTACCTTGATTATTTCGATATTTACTGCATTATCTTATAAAACTTACAAAACAACGCAGATACGCAGTTGTATATTATAATAAAACAGTGTAGTCTATTATATAGTATAATCCTCTATACTATACATATTTTCTGTTTTTTTTTTGTAATATTTTTTTAATGTTATAAAAATATAAATCAATTGAATTAAAAAAATTTTTTAGCTTATTTATGCGCCTAATCTATGGTATTGTATTTTAGGCGATCATAAAATATACGCGTCATGGTAACATACCACTTATATAGTGATGATTGACCCTCAACATCGTAACGATTCCAACTTCACAACAATTAAATGATATTAACATATTCAATAACATTCATCATCAATTAACATAAATAATAGTACAAAAAAAATATTTTTCCACGAATAACATTTTTAATAGAAAACGCTACTTGTATCGATAAAAAATGGAAATTATGAAAATAGTGTCTAAACAATCCTAATGTTATTTTTTCACATAAACATTATGATATGTTTACGTCTTATCATCACACTTAATTTTTTATACTAAGGTATATGAAAAACGAACAAATAAAAACTTTATATGTAGTAAATTTGGTTTTTCTCGTATTTTACGGGATGGATTCTCTAGCTGCATTAAAGCTTTTTATTCTTATATTGATGTAGTACATATACTATATAGATTGAATGCATGGATAATAGCTAAATCTCGTAAAAATAATCGGTTATCAGAGTGGATAACGGCGATTTAGTAATAAAGTATTGCATAATCTGTCATATATCATCTATGTCGTATGCTTATTTAATAACAAATGTAACTAACTCTTAACAATAATTTATGACCACGAGGAATTTCATTCGAAAGCAAAACTTATAGACCTCTACATTTTAGAGATTTTCAAGCAAATAAGTTGTATGAGAATTAAACGTTAGCAATGTCCCGCATCCAAATTAAACAAAACAAAAAACCATTATCTATAATCTATCACTTTCAAACATATTTTTAAATCTGATTCAGAGCGGACGTGAATTCGTCGGATAAGCACTAAAATTCCTAGGCCAACGGTATGAAAAATGCAACATCCCATCCTTATAATACAATTTCTAAATTGTTTAATTGTGAAAACATACATTTGTCATCTAATATTCATCTGTCATATCGTATTACGATTTTCAATAGTAACAAATTCTATCAATTTCCAAAGTGTTGATTTGACATGATTAACACTGCACATCATTTAAATTTTCAACCCGATTCTATATTTATTCTTATACATTTAATTATCATTATAGATTTCGCAGATCATTTAATTCCATTGCTATTCTGCTGAGTATACAAAACATCAATCATTTTAATTAAATATTAATGTAGGGCACTGATCCATCCTGACGTAACTATCATAAACAGATAGAAACAGATCTCGCAAATCTCTAACGGAGTAGCTGAAAAGTTTGCAGGTTTTGTTCTACATATCCCACACAATAAACCAACACAACATAATACTTATAATCCCTGAAGTAGAACGCGAAAGTTTTCCTTCTAGCTATAAGTATTTCACTTTGTTAAAAGTAAACTATCATAACTGAAATGTTTACAGGACTAATAAATTGACACGTTCGCTTATTATTATTTATATCATTTTATATCGCGATAGACACATCTATGCTACACTAAGCCGTCCACAATGTAGCATTGATTAATGTGTGTTTAAATTTTCGGCAGAAACACAAAACTAAAATATTATATAATTATTTTTGTCTAAAAAGCCTTCAAATGTTAAATCAACAATAAATACATAATTTAATATTGTACATTTATTCTCATATAATTATATATTAATTTTACAAATTGTGTTATAATATCTTAATATTTAGAATACATTTGAATATAATATATGAAGTTAATATACCGTTATTTCGCTTGAAAATATTCCGATATTCTACAATACATATTCATATTTTACTTCTCTATGGTGTACAACACATTATCTGGATGCTACAGTAGGTACATGAAGAATATTTTCAGTATAGAGCAAAAGTTCCTGCCCTTATATTAATTGTATTAAAGTCTTGACAGGAGCAAATCCTCATCGAGCAGTCTGGGCCGTACTTAAGGCAGGCGAACTCTTCGTCTATTTCTTAATCACCAGACAACCCGCCTCACCTAAATGGATTTTCTTTTTAAACCTATTCTCTCATATATTTTAGGTGAGTGGCGTACAGTAATAAACAAAAAGCAACTCTATGTTCAGAAAGTGTTTATATTATGCGGTTCATTGATTTACTGCTACAAGTACGTCATATTGTTTTATTATTCCAGGTGGGCTTTAGATTGAGTAAAAAAAAAGTAAAATTATATGAACTAGAATCATTATACCTAACATCGTACATGTGACTAGAATGTTATTCAAGACATTTGTGGAATATTTTAGTGTTATATAAATTTATTCTCTGGGCCAAAATATAATAATTAATATACTAAAGCATTGTTAAAAAAATATGATAACTTGTATGGAAAAAATCAATAATTATCGAACCAAAATGAAACTCGATCTCTTCATTATAGATACAATTCGACAACAAATAATAAATCTATGTTATTTTTTAATTTAAGACCCACGTAATTTTTACTCCAAACGGAACCTTATACGTCTGATTTGAATTATAAATAATATTGGTCCTTCAGATTTTACTCATCACTCGTTATATATTATGATAAATATATTATATTGTACAATTGATGTTGGATCTTTTATATAACGATGAATAAACAGTTTCCGTCTGAGTATATGTAAAATTGTATTATGTATTTTCGTCATTCTTTCTTTATTATCGTTTGTTGTATTAAAAAAATATTGTGTGACGAATGATAAACAGCTGATGTTACACGTTTGTTATTGTTTAAACATCGGTAAATAACTAATCGCATCTGTTACAAGAAATCATTTTATCGCGGTCTCAGACAAATTAAAGTACAATTTTTTTTTTGCGATGAAATATAATTAATATGTGGAAGTCGGTGTTTAAATACTCTTTCGATTTATTCTTGACTTATTCGAATTCCTCGGTGGTTTATTTTTTTAATATCATATACAAGAAAGCATTCTTTTTTTTAAGTCGGTATAACACTGTGAAAAAATCTCAAAAAAAAGATTGAATAACTATGTGTACAGCACTGAATCACAATATCTTGTCTCCAAGTGTCGTCGGGTCACAACCGAAAAAACTAACAAAAACTAAACTTTCAATTTCGTTTATAGGAAGGATTGTATTATCACATATTTAATTATAACAATGTGATTTCGATAGATATTTCTGAGTTTGCGTTTTGCTTTCTTTAAAGAGAAACTCTTTGTTGAAAACTTTTAAATCTTTCCAAATTGGACAACACAAAGAGTCGAATATAATTAGATATAAAATAAGCCTTTGTACTGAAAACTTCATTACTTAAATGAAAATCGTCTCGACGGTAGATTTTTAACATAATTAAGTAACAACATAGAAGAGAAAATAATACGAACATAAACTGTAATATAGTCAGGCTGTCTACCTGATTATATCATTGCAAGATATTAGAAAATATATGTTTCAGAGATATCTGTTTCGTTATTTTCAATTTAAAATAAAGATTTTAAAACAATGCTTTTATATTTCACGGAAAAATCGTTGAAAGCTATGCTATTTTTTATCTTGTATTATATTTCAATGCGGCTCAGAGAATATAATTTAATTCATTTGCAAAGGTTTCGTATATTTAAAAATAGCCTTCCTCGTATTCAATTTAATTATATTATACGTATTACATGTTCAAATTATGGTCCCGCTTTACGCTAATGTCACATATTCAATTAACCGTATCCTCAGAATTCAAACAGATACAATTTATTCACAGAGAAAATTTATCTGATAGTTAAAAATATTCTTCTATTGATGGTAATAATTTATATCTATAAATCTTGATAATTTTATAATTGTAGACAAGAATTATTTATTATTCACAAAACTATTAAAATAAAGTTAATTGTGTATGAATTTCATATAACTCTAATGATCTACAATTATATAATTCAATATTTCATAAAAATTATGACGCCAACAATATAGTACTGAATGTCTCTTCAATATTTTAGATTCCTGCACGTCTAACTTTATTTGATTGATATTTTTTTCTTTCGAATAAGTGGAACGTTTAACATTTTGATCTGGATTTAAAATTTTGATTTATACTATCAATATTTATTACTTGAGTTAATTCACGATATATGTTATCAAATAATAAACAAAATTTTAATATAATTAGATAGAATGAAAATATTATAGCAAATAATACAATAGATAAATCCCTATTTTCATAAACAGCTAAAAAAACTTACATCTGTACGAAGATCCAATATAATTTAGTATTTCAAATGATCGATTCACGAATTAGGCAATAATATATATCAAAAAAGTTTATATATCATATGCTTATAATAAAAGCTTTATCATTACTCTCTTGCATGTATCATAATGTAGCGTACATACAATTTGCAACAAGTAACATTAAAACATTTAACTAAAATTTCACGTAATCTATACACATATGCAATATAAAACTAACTAAAAAGTTAAACATTAAAGTTGGTCTTGTTTAGTTTAATGTGGCTATATATCGTTTATGTATGTGTTATTTGTTTATCTCCCCCTAACCGCATATTAGCATGCATGTTCCAATTACAGTAAACCATTTCGAGAGTCCCAGTTTGGCACTCTAAAAAGTATGCCTGATCATCGTCTTTGGGGGTAACGACTCGGTCGGCTTCTCATCAACGCCAGTGTCTCGCTATCCATCCACCAGATTTTTTGTGGGTTGCACTGCTGGAAAAAATTAAATGAATGCAAGCATTAAATTTTATCACCAATATGTAGATAATGTAACAAAAATGAGTATCAACATTTTCCGTCGCATATAAAATATTGTATTAATCTTTGAATTCCATCACCTACAATCAAATCGTGTTAAATCGATCCCACAACGACAATTTTCAACTTTATCAATCTTCGTTGACGTTTATGAAAATATTACAGTTCACATTTTTGAAATATACATATTTATTCCATATAATATAAATAGTACAAAATAATCATTAGCAAGGATTAAAATTGACTTCATTAAGTAATATTGCATGATCAAATGTTTTCAATATACGCAATTTTCCATATCTAAAAAAATGATATTAAATACCCAACATCGATAAAGATCTGTGTAATCAGTTATTGAAACAAAGACATTTTCGTTTCAAATTATTAAAGGTTTTGTTGTGCCAACATAAGTTGTCTATTTTATGAGAATTTTTTATATCAAAAAGCGGCAGGCTTTTTTAATTTGCGAAAAGCGAAGAGCTTAGTTCCAAGCTTGACCGGCGATCAATTCATATTATTAATACATCTGTACCTAGTCTCTCGTAATATTCTTTCTTTTTAAAAGACGGCTAAATACGTAAAAAATGTATTCAAAAATATCTCTGACAAATCTCAAAATTGTTTTCAGATCAAATATAAAATATAGGAATTTCTCCCTAATGAGTCAACGTATTGGTAATCTTCGTCAAAAACAAACAAAACTAAATAACTAACTAAGCTAATCCTACACTTCGTGAACATCCTTATCCTCCATATTCGCATCGGACATGGCTGAAATATTATATTCTAACAACAATTTAGCTGACTTATGGCATCTGCTAATGCTTATATATCAATGTAAATTCAATACTTAATGATTTCTATCAATAATCTCACTGTCATTTCGTGGAAACACGTCTCTCACGTGATATGTATTGTATGGTTTCTATTCCGTGTACTAATTTCGCTTAAGTTTACTACCCATCACTGCTGACCCTTGTTACGCTGTATGGGCAAAAGCTTAGTTACCGTAGTTGTTAGTTTGGTTATAATTTAGTCATTAGACCACATATCTAATGTATTATAGTGTTATAAAATATATTATACCCACATTCTTTCAAAAGTTTTCTTCCTGTACATATAATATGGTGAATCCAACTTTTATAAATTTACATTTTTAATACTTAGAAATAAATGTAAGCAACCGATTTCACTATACATGGAATTTTTCTTTTAACAGCGCAAGACATTTTTTAATCTTGAAAATAATTGAACATTATTTCTGACATAATTTTGTAATTTGAGTAAAAGGCACATTATGCCCTCAAATTAAATTTTACCACTTGAACGCAAGATGTTCTCAACTAAAAAATAAAAACATAAATTGTTTGTTATCATGTTTCAATAATTTCAATTGGATATTTATTTTAGTTGTATATACAAATAATATATGGATTCTTTTATAAAAAAAACTGTGGGCTTTATTTATTAGAAATAATTTCAGAATATTTGTTAGATAATAACCATATGATATATGTATTGTGCTATATTTCATATGTATTACAAAATTTCTCAATAAAATTTGATATTAGTCTCCACGTATGTGTAAAATATAACGTATATATTTAAAATAGGCACATTATCTCAATCTTTCAGGCTTTTAAATTAGTTTTATTTCTTCACAAATAAATTGCATAATCTATTTTTTTCAGGATTCAACAACAAATCTCTGTATTTTATCCAATAAATTTTAATAAATTAACATTCATAACACAATACTAAACTATAAAGTACGAATCGGTCTACATTATATATTATATTTTAATTATTATATATTAAGAATGTATAACAATGTGATCTCTAACAATATCATACATTATTTTATTCACAGCAAAAAACAGTCTGAGAGTGAGGTGTCCATCGGAATATATTAATTAAATCGAAAATAGCGTTGTTTTTTTAATCGCGCTAATGGATTTCTCACTAGTAAGCAGCGGCATTAGATAGATATACTGTGTGGCCCATGCCAAGCTTCGTCGCAAACACTTTTTTCGCTATTAATCGCGCTTAACCAGAGATGCTCGCACACCAGCTATCTGTCATTTATTATACATGTATCTCTACTCTAGCTTGCTTATTTTTTCTATAAAATTAATTTTTTAAAATGCCTTCTTCACTATGTTGAGCTTGCTCCTCATTGTAACTGCACACTTTGTATTATTTTTTCAGAATACAAAATTTATTCAGAGTACTTTTTTCTACGACTCGGCCTTGATTCGCCTTTCTAGAAAAAAAACACATTTTCTTTCGTCCTTTTGTACCTCTAATCGCGACTAGTTTTTTCAAGCTATCTTTAAAGATTTTTACGTTTGAATAACTTTAGGTGTTGTAGCTATTTAAAAGTACCTCGTATATTTGCCATCCACTCTTGATTTAATCTTAATTGAATTTAATCTGAAACTTCTACATTACCATAAATTTTGCTATCGATTACATGAGCTTCACCTTTCATAATCATACGCATAAAGCCGTGGACACGATAGCAGAGCGTCGGCGGCAAAGCGACCGTAACAGAGATGTAAAATAGCTATAAATATGTGAGTGAGCAAGTTCGGCAGCGCGACAACACGTTGTCGTCACAACAACTTGCTCACCTCATCTATTTATAGCTATTTTTCATCTCCTTTTCCGGCGCTCTGTCACCGTGGCACTTAGTGTGCCCGCAGCCTAAACAACTAGCAGCAGTATAAATAGTATAATATTATATAATTAGGGTACAACACTGAGATAATGTTGATTCATGCCAATGTTATATTACGTTGTTCTCTCGGTGGTTAAATTGGTAATCACGCGCTCTTCAGCATTGGTGGCCACGAGTTCATTTCCGTACACTTATTTCCAGCCACAAATCGAAGTAATGAACAATCTTTTAATATAGAGATCAACATACTCCACACTTGGATTAGACGTGATTAAAAAACTGTTCCGTTCCTAAATACCCTTACAATACTTTTTGTTGTATTATCTTTTTTAATTGCATGCGTACTTGTCGATCTCATGAAATATAAACTATTATAAATCATGTCTAAATGTTTATTATATTATTTTACACTTATTACTTAATCTACCTGTTATGTTTATACTTACTATATTACTATATTACTATATGTATACACTTTTTGTTTACAAACTAATAGTTTGTATCGTAGTTCATAATATTTATTACGGAAATAACAATCGCCATCTTACTAAAAAAGTTTATTCGCTGTACTAACTATCTGGTACATGAAAATAAAAAAATATTTTATTTTCATTAGGCTTCGGCCAAAAAGTAGGAAAATATGGACTATTCCTCGTTTGAAGTCTCACCCCTACGACCGCGCAAGATAAATGCTCGCCAAATTTTCTCGGTACTGAAAAGACATTTTTTGGTGTACTGCCTAATCTTTACAGAGCTTTTCGCTTTCACTAGCTGCCAAATTTGCTTCTGCTTATCGGGAAGTTATTTAACGTCGGCGATTTATCCTGTCTACTTCTAAAGAGATATCCTCCGATTAAGACGCATTATATGTTTAACACATACTATGATGTCAACGATCTGATAGTATACCTAGTATTCCTAATTTATTCTAAATCTTAAAGAGATAATAAAGTTTTTTCTATGTCCTTTTAACGGTATCAGGAAATAATATATCTATTAACCATTGTACAAAAAAAATTTGCAGAATTAATTTCATTCCGAATTCATTTCGAAGTTCAATTAAATGGTAAGTTGAATTTTTATTTATCATGGCTTACCTAATAAAATAAATAATGTGTCTAATCTAATTCCTATAAAATTTATTAGCTTAGCAAACAGTAAGCTACTTCTAAATTAAAATTTTCGGTTATCATATCATAAAGGATATCATTCATTATAAGTTGTATTCCGTATAATTAAGAACGCCAAAAATTCAAATGAAGATGCTTAGAACACGTTATTCGTTAAAAAAATATTTATTGTCGAAATCCAATAATCAAGTGTAAGCCATAACATATTCCGATAAGTATGCAAAGTACAAAAAAAAAACCAGTATAAAACGCAGAATCAAACATTAGGGCTTTTATTTATTGATGGAACTAACCATAATGAATCATTTTTTCAGTGCATTAGTTACGTTTTATCCCCTAACTTTCACAAGTAATCACTTTTTCTTCATGTGACAAATAAATTCAACTTCTCCAAAAAATATGAAAATTAGCCAGTATATGTCTTTGGATTGGTAAAAAAAATCTTCGAGCTACCTTTAAGTCTTTTTACGAAATCGTCGTAATAAAGATAAAAAATAAAAAATACATTTCGAACGAACACAGTAACGAGGTAAAATATACGGCATTACTAAGATTAAGCTGTTATTTATAAACGTAGAAACATATTGTTTCTCTTCCGCCTGACAAAGAGCAAAAATAATTTATTTAATCAGTTATTCTCGCAAATGCTTTCTTGTCTGTTTGTAATTACAATAATCACATGTCACAAAAGTCCGAATAAGCACATTTTTTCTTCCAAATGAGATTTAGTGCTTTATAGGATAATCAATATGAATTAAGCCTCCGTAAAATCCGGCTTTGCTTTTGCAATATTCGTCACAGAATGACTTTTTTCCTTACGGTAAACTTTCAGCGTGTATTTGTGATTCTATGTTTACATCTACCATAGTTTTATTATAACCATTGATTACTAGTAATATAGATTTTCTTTGACTAACTATTGGAAAATATCTGCGACACAATTTATCCAGTGTAATTAAAGTCAAATGAAATTCAAACAATTCTATGGAGTATTTATAAATTTATTTTATTAAAAATACCCAATTATTGGTTAAAAGCTTTAAAACGTGCATATCAAACAAACATCACTAGAAGTGTTTTAAATAGTTGTAGTCAAATTGAGCATGGTTTAATATCGAGGCTTTTTAATTGAGCTCTATTTAAAAACTGCCAATAGCCATCTAACTTCATATATGTATGCATTCATATACGCTATAATATATATTGAGTATATACAATATATATAACATCTCATCTCCCCTAACACGCTTCGCTAAAAATACACCGGGGCTTCGAATAAAGGGAACGGATGAACATTACTGGATACGAAATATCTATTCTCTTGGCGTGTAGTTTATAAATAAATAAGCCTATGTGTTGAATCAATTTTGGTGATTCTGTACGCCCTTTATGGTGTGAGATCTTTCATGGTTTATATTAACAAATTTCTCGGTAATCCGTCTTACTTACTTACTTACTATATCTAAATATAGATGTATTGATATAAAACAGTGTCTGTAAATCCAATCAATTAATAATATATATAAAAGTAGTGCGTTTATAAGATCTGCCATCAGCTATCAGGTTAGTTATAAAAGTGGAACTATAATTATAGTTGAGACAATCGGAATTTCGACTAATAAGCATTCTTAAATGAAAAAATTCATATTTTTAACCTTTAAACACTTCTCACCTTTTCTTTCCTTCTAATTATTATCCCAAAGAAATATTAATTATGGTCAGTTTTGTCTTACAAATGGATTTATGTTGCTTGATATATACTTGTTTAATACTACAGATACAGTAAATATATTCATTGACGGTAGAAATTGATTTATATTGATATAAATACCATTTTGTTAATTTGAAGTGAAACATGTTAACAATAAGTAATATTTTATTTAACTACCATTAACGAAAAGCTGTTTTCTCAAAAAACCCTATTCAATAAATATTCGTTAAAAATATTTCCTACGTAAGAGTATATATACATGGCAACAATAGTTATATTGAAATGTTGGGATAGATTATTATATTTTTATGCGATTATGTATTAATCGTACCTACCACTTCTTGTCCGTAACTCGATAAATATCATATCTCAAAAGCGCTATATATATATAAACGCCCACCTAGTCATTGCAAAATATTGTTTTGTAAGGAAATATGTATATTCTGGGGGGGGGAATTTGTGAAAATTTATATGCCCCCAAGTGTCGAGGGTTTCTAAAAATCTCGAAAATCCCCGCATTTTTTCCAATGAAATGGCCAAAATATCAATACCACTAATGAATCAATCTAAATCTCTTGAAAGCTTTTGAGGATCTTTCCTCGGGCGTTCAATACTTTTAATGTCAAATTTTCAATTGATTGCCTATTCTTTCGTCTCAAAACTTTTCAACGTAAGATATCTTTTTCCATATCCAATAACTTTTCGATCAATAAACTCCTATGTTTGCCTCATCTATTTAGTGCTATTTTTATAACTTGTATTATTATTCAGTAATAATTTATCAAGGCTCCTTCGTATTCTTTCAGTAGGTTTCAATCTGAAATACATCTGAATTAATTACGTTTTCTCAAATACTTTAAGGTTATTTATATTTAGACTCGGTTAATTTATTTTTGATTATTTTTATTTAAAAACGATATTCACTTTAAAATTACTCCTTTAGAAATATTACACATCCATAAAAATGTTGTTTCTAATTTAAAAGCATAGTTAAGGTGTCTGGGTTTATGGTGTATAAATGATCAACAGCAAACAAAATACTATTACACAATAACAAGAAGAATAATAATATAATAGAAGAACTAATATCAAACTAGTGGAAGCTTCATAGATTTTTTAAAAATTATATAGTAATTCTACGGCTAAATTAGTTTCGTCGATAGCTATGTCATCGATTGTAATACAATACATTATTCTCTATAATTGTTGGTGTTTTTGTAGGTAATATTTGATATTTACAAATAAATATTATTATTCATAGTTCTTTAGAATTACATTAATTTAAATTAGCACTGAATCTTTCCGATGTTTTGCGTGAGGCCTATTCTGAAATTATGTGTTTTGCAATTAATCATTAATTATAATTTACTGTAAATATATATGTTTATTTCTTCTTCAAATTTTAAGTTGATTTATTTTACATTTTGATATTTGAATAACACTAAAAGGTGTCCCAAGAATACACTTCATATTACAATAGATTACGCGTGGGTTCAAATCAATGAGTGTGACCTTTTTATAATGTGAAATATTCCCAGTCTTTGCGTAAAACGTTTTTATAAAAGCTTTCAATTCAATAAGATTTTTTCTTCTTTTTCGATGTCGTATTTCACTTGCAACTTTTAAATTCACTTGCATTTTTAGATTCGATACCATATAAAGTATAAAGTACTGAAAGTTGAGACAGAGCCAACGTTGATCGATATTGAAGCACTTTCGAAAACTTTTTTGTATAAAAGCTTCCTTAGAAACAGAAAATCAAATTATTTTGCTTAGTGCTTTTTAATTATTTTTATTATTATCGGCCATTATTAATGCAAGCATCTTCTCATGGTGTATACTCTAATCTATATACTCAAGCATATGTAAAAATATGATGTATAAATATACTATACTTTTTAACGAGACAATATATTACATTTTTATCTTTTTTATCTGGGAGTGTTGTATTTTTTAAATATTGTATGTGATTTTAATTTTTTTATTCATATTTATAGCCCGATTTTTTCAATGGATGGTTTTTAATGAAAATATTATACATCCACATAATTAAATACTCGTAATGTATATACAGAGGGATATTTTGTCAAAAATATTCTAAAACTGTAGACATTCCGAAAAGTTTTCATTTGCGTATTCGATTTTCAATTGGTTTATGTAAATCCAATTCAATAAACTAAACTGGGTGTTTTACAATTGTTCGTAACTAATTGGGATACATTTTTTCACAAAATTTCATTCAATTCTATCAATACTACATGATGTTATACGATGAGTACACGTATTTTAAGAAACATAATAAATGGATAAAATTTTCATACTGTTGTGTATCGTATCTATTTTGGAAATAAAAAATATGTTTTCGTGTAGAGTTTCAGGATAAATTCCTGATTTGATTAATGTTTCCATTGATCTGAGAACAAATAATGCGGTGAACCCGAAATCTCAACGGATACAGAGAAATAAATGAGTCGAAATGTTGGCAACCGGGAAACGTGGTTTCGAGCATCATTACTTCGACAAATCCCGTCACTTTGTGACGATAACTTAATTTATCTTCTTTTTATAAAGATCCTATTTTATCCGTTTTTTATAAGCGACGAAGACTCCTTATAGAATTATTTCCTTAAAGGATCTAAAGTGGACTTTCTCGATTTTCTCAACTGATTTTCTATCGGAGCTTTCAGCTAAATTTGGTACGTTTTAGTATTTTTATCTACTATCCATTAACTTTTATGGCTTATAGAATTTTTAATACCCGTGTCATGATACTTTATCTATATCCATTAAATCCATACCCAAATAAACCATTTTCTTGAAACCTACGTGAAAACTAAAAGCTTAATAATAATAAATATTAAAAATTAGTGTTTTCGAAACAAATCCGTATATTGAACTCTTATAAATAGACTTTTCAATTTCTTTTTCCACTTGTAAGGACTATACCAAAGCTTTGAGACAAATAGTACTGTTATGTCTGCCTATATAGCCATTTTTTTCCTTTTCAAATCAATTTTGTATATTCGCTTTCGCGTTGCGTACTATTTAAAGCGCCATACATTTTAAAACATACCTGCGTGTGCCGTTGCAATTTTTTCGAAACGAGAGATTTTGTTTTATTTTTCATTTTTCTCGCAAGATATCTTTGCACCCAGTGTTAAACTTCTTCGCGTGTTTTTTTCTAAAAATTTACTCACCCTATTGCTTTAATGATTTTCTGTATTTACATAATTATATAATGTAGCTAACGTACTGTTATGTAGCGCTTATTGTAGACAAAGGCTTAACTTTAAACCATTATTAAACCCAAATCTAATAGGGTCGTAAACTAAAATAAAGTGACATTAAATGAGTTATGTTTAGTACAAAATTGTCCTTAATCGATCTTGCCTAAAGAGCGGATGGGCCACGTGGGGATTAAATAAACCGACGCTTCTCAACCTTTATTCAATCGTAATACATTTTATTTTAGCCTTGAAAGACACTATCTTATCGATGATTTTTTCTTTAGCATCTTCCCATTGACTTTGCATACTAGATATTTCATGAATTATTACACTATTATAACCATGCAATTCTGGTTGCAGTGGTTAAGTATCGTGTTTTTAAATCTCTGATTTGTCTTTAGTTAAGAAGTAAATCAAGACTTGAATATATCAGACATATGATTTCAATAAGCCAACATCGTATGAAATATTAAAATGGTGAGTCATATATCACCTCTTCGGAACACATGCGTACATATTATAGATCTAAAGGTGTGAATTGTCGACACGTGTGAGGTGTAAGTCGTCTGGTAAATACATTTCCCACCTGTTCATTCTTCTCGTGAATGTTTTTCAAAGGGAAAAGCACTTCTTCTTCTTGGCGTTTACTCTTTCGCAATTTTACAATAGTTAAGAGCTTCGGCTTGTGCACATCCATAAATTTCAATTTCACGTAGAGGTTACAGTTCCGCGATTCATATCTCTCCAGACATTGTTTGAATCTGTTGGCAAAACTTTATTAACATTTATTATTATTATATTTCCTGTGAAATACATTTTTATTGATTCAAATTAATATTTACTTGGAAGTTCTCCATTTTTCGACGGTTAAATAAATATAAAAAAATTAATTATACATGTTAGTTACGTACACTGATATTATTTTTGGACATACAAATAACTATAATAATTGTGTGACTGGCTAAACAGCTATCTATAAAAATAAATGACATATGAAATTTATACTTGTAGTTTGGAACCGTTTTACTTTTAATTCATAACTATCCATTTATCTGACGATATATAGCTCACAACGCTTGTAAAACACAAAAAAGCGATAAATGTAATCATTCAATGATACCCATTTGTTACCAAAAAGCAAGACTGTATTTAGGTCGGAGAGGCATTGATTCGATGATATTAGTAGATACATATAAGCTTAACGAGGTGATATCTCTAAATAAACAATATTTTATATTTAGTATTTACTGTTTAACCATAAATCAGTACGTCAATATTAGAGTTGTTTATCATAAAATAAGAGGCAAGTAAATTGTCTATTTTTTAACCACATTCGATCTACACACTGAGAAAGTCTTTCACGGAAATTTTACGACATCCTATGCTTAAACGTGCGCACTTACTAAAATTGCTTCGAGAGACATCCATAAACAATCATAATATATAACTGCCTATTGCCTTAACTTTGAATAAAATAAATAAATTCTAAACCACCAGTAAGTGGCTTAGTTTATTTATGGAGATTGCACCGCACTGTTGTTACCGGCACTATAGTTTTGTAAACTTTATTACCGTTATGTAAGTCTTTGTTTTTGAAGGACTTGCGAACGTCCACCCACGTTCAAGCACCAAAGGCTTCGTCAATATGACAGGCTCTATTGAACACAGGAGATGTTATAATATGCCAGCCAAGTATCGCATTTGCTTGCGTACATATTATTTTGGCCTTTAACTTGGGCGAGGTTTGACGTAAGCGACCTCGGCTTGGCTATCTTATGTCGTCCTTAGACGTCCATCTACATGATCGAATATGGCATCAGTTCATATTCGGTATTGTGAACTTCAGAATGCCAACTAGGCGATTTTTTGTGGGTAGCTTTGGTCTTAGCTATTCTCTCTGTTGATGTTTTGGTGCTTCAGAATCTATTTTTCAGAAATATTTCCGTACATATGTTATAAAAAAAAAAAATCATTATCATACCCCATATATAAATACTCAAATAAATTACATCAGGCATGTGGAATTTTTGATTTCAAAGAAATTAAGCTTCTGTGTCAACATTATTAACATCTCAATGTTACCACTATATGGTCATATGCGAATATATAGCTTATTAAGTAATAGTCAAAATAATCGTGTAACCAAATAAATTAAATTGAACTTCACGACTTATGCATTGAATTGTGCTTTATTAAAAGTAAACCAGCTTACCATATTTTGATTAAATTAGCTTTTCAAGATGTCATAATTATAGTTTCAACAAAAAAAAATCAAAATAATTATCAACTTCTTTCTCCGATCGTAAATATTCGTAACTTCGAGATAATTTTCCCCCGATTCGAATCAGTTCATGACATGGATATTTTTATGATAAAATTAAAATATTTTTTATATTATTCATAATATCAAAACCCTTAATAAACTTAGAAATAACGTCAATAATCCACTCTATTGCAATTACCAATTCAAACAACGATGTTAATAACATTGTTATCATTAAATCATGACGTACTATGGTTTTATTCTCCATTAACCTGTCTGTGATAGCGAAAATTACTACTCCGGTATCTGCTATTGTTCAATTCGTAGTTTCGTTAGATACGAGACACAATACACATCACGTATTTTGATGGCAGTCTCTCAATTATTATCTTTAGAAGTGCTTATCAGAAGCAGATCCAGATACTAGGTATTTCAATGGAAATGTACGTTTAATATAAATAAATTATCACATCAACTTACAATTCGATAGCTTTTAGGGTAACAGGATACAATTTAAAAAAACTTCCTTGAATATAAAGTATGTTAGAATATAATTAAGATGATGCCTTGATGATAATAGAATTAACCACTTATATAATATAACGCTCTTTGACAAAAGAGTCGATACAAGTTGAAAAAAATGCTTCTTGCTTTGAATTTGAATTTTCACTTTTCTAATGATTTTTGCTACACAATATTTTAGGACGTTTCTTATTGAAACTCCATATCAATATCTCTTTTTTCTTCACGAAATTATCTTTTTCTTTTGTGTGTTTTTTTTCAATTTCATAATCATTCATTAACTTAATTAATTCAAGCGATTTTAAGAAAAAAAAGTATTTCTTGAATAAATTCCGTAATGCTATGTGTATTTTCATAGCACTTCCTTTACTCTTTTATAACACGTTTGAAAAAGAAAGTATGTCTCATAAATCAAACCACTGCAAACATTTTTAATTAGATGAAACTTGACTTAACAAAGGATTGAATCTTCTTTTCATTCACTGTGCAGGTAGTTTACCGCGTTAGTAATAGCCTAAGCACAGCTGTTAATATTAATATATTCTAATTAGAATCATTTACGTATTTTTTTTAAGAACGGCTGCTAATACGAGAACCATTCATCGGGCTTGTTATTTGAATTACATCGATATGCAACGAAGATCGCTTTGACACTGTCTCTAATGTCAAACGAGAGGCTCGTCCGTTTGTTCAAATGTTTACATTCTCGACGAGAAAAGTCGACTCGAGCTACTCGTGTGTTTGTGCTATAAAATGCCAGGCGTGTATAATCTCCTTCAAATTCAGTTCGGTATCGATTTTTACGAGGCTATCGGCCCGACTTGTGATTTTTGCGTATCTCCGGGTATTTTTGGCGGAAAGCAATGTAAATAATTGAAGAATCTCTATTTGGTGGGCATCCAACCGATGCCTGGGTCAATAATTTCGATCCAAGTATGTACGAGTATATCGTGATACTGAATTCTTACATCACAAATACAATACATTATTTAACAATAACTCGCATCGTTGTAAAATAAACCCTAAAAATTACCTTCTCAATAGTATCATGTAATTTCAAAAACTCGAAGGTAATTAATTGCCAATCTAACTCGCTGAAACACTCACATATTCAATATGTATTATTTCGGTTTTATTTCTTTAGTATATTGTTTAAATACTGACGAAATACTTTCATAAAAATTTTAATCGTGCTTAAATTATAAAGTGTAATGTTCTATATACAATATAATGAATGATTTTGAGTTTTCTATATTTGCCATATATTATATCCAAATTCGTCTGAATAGTTACGATACAAATCAATTGAACTCAGCTTTTGTGGCATTTAACAAAATTAACATTAGCAGTTTTGTGACAGTAAATTAATTATTGATGTTTTTTTTAAAGTTCGGGCCGCGGGCCTTTCATTTTTGCACACGCCCCAGCAACAAAAACAGATTGCGAAAACGATGGAATTTGTTTAGCGCGTGACTTTACGTTTCTTATTTATTGTTGATGTTTTTCTCGCACCCGAAGACATGTTTTTCCGAAACATTCGCTTCCCATTACGTTTAATGTTGTTTTGTGTGAACAAACTATTGCTGTTTACACACTTTACAGTAGTTTTTATTGCAACGATTTTTTAATTTTCCTCTTTTAGAATTCCTTCCGAAGGGCATTCTATTTACAATTACCGGCATAAACATTTTTGCTACTCTAAAAATCAGTACTAGGTTTTTTTTCTTTTTTACTCGAATCATACTTTCAAAGCACACTGATAGCAATACTGAATCATTCTGTTTTATCGTAGCATTAAAATCTTACTTTTTTATTCGGATCTACAATGTGTAAAAGTGATATTAGTTATTAGGACCCGCATAACTCACGATAAGTTTATTGACGAATGATCAGGAATTTAAAAAAAAATAATAACACGAATTCACGCGTGTTGACTTCATGTGTTACCCGTATACTCATAATAACATATATAAAATACTCATAGTATGGCTTAATCCGTTTTATTTACATGTTCTATAGACAATTTCTGGCTCGCTTATGTCGAAATCAACAAAACATCGTAAACTCACGTAAGGCTGTAATGCTTATGATAAAAATAACACACTCATATAAGCTTATGTACGTATGTTCGTAATCAGTTTTACTTGAAAATATTAAATTATTACATCGACTACATATTGTAATCCTTTATCCCTTTGATTATTTGTTGTTTACCTATCTCACATTTATATGGCATTTGGTTGGCAATTTAAACAATCTTGAGAGCAGACGACAAGGGCAAATTAAACGTACCGCATTCATCTTGTACTGCCAACCCGAGTGAATGTAAATATTATCGCCCTTATATATACGTTTCTTTCGACAAAATAACAGACCTAGAATGTACGTCGTCCTCGAAATGTACTCGGCATTTCAAAGGTAAAACATGCTCGTATGTAATGTTTCCTTAAGCATCATAAATTCTTTCAGTTAATCTTTCAAATTTCAAAGATTCAATTTTTGTATATCTATAATTTTTGGAAATATTTTCAGTTTAAAATATCAATGATCATTTAATTGGGTGCATTGTTTAAATGTTATCAATACCTATTATATACACAAGAATATCTAGCTTGCAATCGGATTATTGAAAATTAATTATGAATATAGCAAATTTTCCCAAAATGTGGAATCGGAGTTTGTAATGATTTATTGGCGTTGACATTAAAATTAATCAGTACTAATTTGGACAACTGACAGTCAATATTTTTAATTTAGAATGAAAATGAATATTTACTTTTCAAATTCTAAATTATTTAAAACTGGTAAACTTTCATATGTAAGATCACTGTTAGCGACCCAGGTTTTGCCTTTCGGCATCTTCAGGCTACATTATA